>VWZF01000911.1:76572-120588 GCA_013396755.1 Sclerurus mexicanus | reverse complement strand
GGATGCCCGCATCCTCCCCATGGCCCCCGGCATCCTCTGAGCGCCCCTGAGCATCCCCTGCAACCCAGAGCGTCACGAGCATCCTCTGAGCATCCCTGAGCATCCCCTGCAACCCAGAGCGTCACAAGCATCCCTGAGCATCCTCCTTGCTGCCTTCAGGATCCTCGCCACGGTCCCCAGCATCCTCTGAGCATCCCCGAGCGTCCCCTGTAATCCGGAGCATCCAAAGCATCCTTGAGCATCCTCCTTGGTCCCTGCGGCAAAGCATTCCAGACCATTTGCAGTGGATCTGTCAGGCTGCTTCCCCTCCTCTTCTGCCACTCAGTTCTTAAATACCATGAATTTTGCCATTCCAGTCAGGTGACTTTTCCCCTCGGATTCCTTAATAAAACTAAGCAGGTCAAGTTTATGGTCATCAAGGAGCAATTCCAGGTCTTCCTGCTTATTAACTGAGTTCTTGGCTTTATACGCTGAACTAGGACTAAATAATTCTCAAGTTCTTTTCTGTAACTTGATTGATTTTATTCTTAGCATCTTCTGTGCTCCTGTGTGCCCATTTAAAATCCTGGAATGGTTTGGGTTGTAAGCGACCTAAAGGTCCATCCAGTCCCACCCCCTGGCATGGGCAGGGACACCTTTCATTATCCCAGGCTGCTCCAAGTCCCACCTGGCCTTGAACACTTCCAGCCACAGCTTCTCTAGGCATAGACTGATATCTCTCTTTGTTGATATTATTCTAACATGCTCCGAGGGAATCATGCTAGGCTCCTTCTCATCACTGGGATCCCCAGCCCTTCACCATCCAGCCCCATCTTCTCCTGCCCAACAAGCACAAGTTCCCAGTGGAAGTTTTCTCCACCAGCCCAGCTTGCAGACGTGGGTGTCCTGTGACACTCCGCTCCGTGACGTTTCCAGGCTCAAGACAGGGACAGAGCTGTGCTGGAGACTCTTTGGAGTGAGGGATCTCAGGCAAGCAACATCCTCCCCCTGTGGGAACCAGCCCCTGGGCCAGGCAGGGATCAGAGCGTGCGGGGCTGGCAGAGGGTGGGAAGAGGGGGAGAACAGTCCAAGCAGCCACAGGGAAGCGTCAAAAGGTCAGTGCAGATCCCTGCAATTTTCCTCTTCTGGGAAGGCTGGGAGCGAGTGCAAATCCCGGTCGGCAAGATGGGGATCCAGAACTTGCAGAGAGGATGCTGGAAGTGACGCCAGTGCAGAGCACAAGTCGTTCCTCTAAGGAACCAGAGCAGAGAGTCCAACTCATCCACAGCCCGAGTTCTTGGAAGTGCCCAGTTTACAGTAAGGACACGGCCGGGCTCTCATCTCACTCTGAGCCAATCCCTGCTCCGTGGGCTATTTTTGCCACCCTCTGAGTGCTCTGGACATTAGAACAGCCTCAGCACTTCCATGTTTAATTGAGCCATTAATGAATGGCAGTGCTACAGCACACGGACCATCCCATCCTACTGTCCCCGGTCACCCGACAGCGGGACAAGCACTGCCAGGTTTGTTCACTCTGTAAAAGCCATTACACTCCCTTCTCCTCACGACAGACAGATGGATTGGGAAGGCCCTGGTGCTCGTCCTGGCTTGTTCCTGTCTCTGCTCAGTGCCCAAGGTTGGCTTTAGAGGCTTCTGTTTCACAGCAGGCACACTCCAACACAGGCTCAACCTTCCCACCCGGGAATGGGAGATTTGCCATCTGCCTGAAGTGTCTCTTACACGTGTTTTTCACATAAATTGAGTAACTTGCCACAAATTCTCCATGAACTGAACTCTTTCCTCCCAGTGCAGGGATTGATCCCTAAAAACCCTAAGTTGTGTCCTCAAGGCACCGAGATCCTTTGGATATTGCGTGACTCCAGATCTCTACCAGAGTGCACGTTTCCTCTCCCAAGTATTTTTAAATATCTTTCAAATGAAACAGCTGATAAGCAATTTGTCTTCTATTTATATTCTAAGTAACTAAAAGATAATTTTAGGATTCTTGTTCCCCTCACAGAAGCCGATGCTGCCGCAAATTCCGTAGCACGTCAGAGGACACATGGCACCATGCTGCTCCCAGGTGGTCTTGTGCCAGGAACTCCCCCAGAGGAACAAAATCCTCGCTATTTTTGGGAGATAAGAAACTTTTGAACAAATCCTAGTTCCTATGGAAATCTACAGACTCCAGGTCATTGAGATTTCAGCCTTTTGGGTCATTTCTATAAGCTGCAGGTGCTTACCAACCCCAAGCAGGAGCCAGCTGATCCCAAGCCCTTTTGAAAACCTGATTTTTTATATTTTCACTTAAACCCCACAAATTTTGGCCCTGAAATCACATTTACCAACTACACAGACACTGAGACAAAACTTTGCTCAGCCACCCAAGCACTGAAACACTTAATGATGCTACTCCACATTTGTTGAGGTGAAGGGGACTGGGATTATCACAGAATCCTGGAATGGTTTGGGTTGGAAGGAACCTTGAAGTTCTTCTTGTTCACCCCCTGCCATGGGCAGGGGCACCTTCCACCAGCCAAGGTTGCTCCAAGCTCCATCCAACCTGGCCTTGGACACTTCCAGGGATGAGACAGCCACAGCTTCTAAGGAAAACCTAACCATAGGGATTTAACCATGTGCCTCTGCTGCTGAAAGGATTTAAGGTTTTCTTCTTTGATGCTGGAACAAAATCAATTTGTTTGTAAGAGGAGGGCTCTGCTGCAGCTCTCTATCCCTCTGGTGGAGGGATATTCCCTCTGAGAGCTTGAGCTCTCCAGGAGGTACCTCCATCTTCTCCACTGAACCAGCCACCTCCACCACAGCTCCAAGCTGAGGTACCAGAGCAAGAACTGGTAAAACATCTTGAGGGACCCCAGGGCTGAGGGCAGAACAGCTGGAGGCACCACATCTTCACCCCCTGCAATAAACCCAGCCAAGCTCTCCAAAGAGCCCTCTCCAGTCAATTTAATTCCCGTGGTGCTCTCACCTCCCACCGCACACATTACTTCAGCCACTCATGATTTGCGGCTTTGGAGAATGATCTAAATGAATTTGATGTCCCAGAAAGAGGTACTTGAAAATGAAACCGGTGAGGTTTAATGGCAGCATTTTCCACATTTTTATGATGATGACTCTGGTGTTTATTGGAAGGTTAGCAACTCAGCCAAGCAGGAAAACAAAGCAATCAGGAGGCCAGCGCTGGGATGGGGCCTCTGCACACTTGGGCATTAAGGCTTGTTCTGTACATGACATTTCCTGGCCATTTGGGCTCTACAGCATGTCCCTGTGTGAGTATGAGAGGCTGGAGGTGACATCATTTGGGATGAGGAGGTCCAGAGCCTGCCCTCCTCCTCCAGGGTGCAGCAGGGCAAACTCATCCAGCTTGGCTAATTGGGATCATCCTGTTCCTCGGCTTGGGAAACTGAGGCATAGAGTGTTCAGAGAGTTGCCAAAGACCACACAAGGTAATGGAAGGTTTGGCCAAGTAACCGCACCTCCTGTTCCAAGGTCCTTCTCCTGGACACTGCCCAGCTCTGCCCTCCTGCACAGGCTGGCCTCGAAGAGATGGGTACAAAATGGGCAGCAGAGGCTCCACTGCTGGGAAATCAGCCGGAGGCAGAGAAGTGGAGTTGGAGGTTGGAGCAGGGATGAGTTTTGCTGCCCATCCCATCCCAGGCAGTGCCATGTGCATCCCAAGCCAGAGCACAGCCATGCTCCTGCAGGGAGCTGACTTGGAGACAAGGTTGGAAGGCCAGCACCTGAGGGAGCTGGTACTGCAGATCCCCCCTGGAAAGGTGATGTGATGAAGACCCTGCCTGGCTGTCCAGGAGGTCACTGGACCACCCACTGCGCTGTGTCTGCCCACACGCTGCATTCCTGCACGTCACCTCCTTTCCCGGGTTCACATCCCTGCTCCCTCCTGCAGTACTTCAACCTGGAGTGAGCAAAGTCTTAATGGCAAGACAAAGATATTCCCACATACGTGGCTCAGCAAACCCTGATGTTTTCCAACACCCAGCCCACTGCTGAGCTCCCGGGGAATGAGGAGGAGTGTTTGCGTGGAGTGGGGATGAGGCTCTGGGGGAGAGGGACCCAAACAGGCTCAGTCCCTTGGGCACTGCAGTGACAGCGCCCCAGAAAGCCCCAGGAATAACAACCTTTGCCATTCTTGCATCTAGAGTGTGTAATAAATCCGGATCAGAGAGTGATTCAGTGATTCAGAACGTGATTAAATGCTATTTCCCCATTCCCCTGAAATAAAGGAGCTGTAACTGACACAAACAAATCACAGTTTCAAGCTGTGAGGCAGAAAACACCTCGACTCCACAGACAGTGGTGGCTCTGGAAAGCAAGAGGAAGCAGTAAGTGGTGTTTCCTAATGTTGCAACATCTTCATATTAAAGTGCACTAAATGAATTATTTCACTTCTAAGAAACAACTAATTCCTCACTATTTTTAGCCTCTTGTACTATTTTAAGAGATTCTTTTTTCCAGGGTCCTGTCACGTGGAAGTTAAACAGCAGGCAGCGAAGTCTCCAAAGGATAATAAACTATCTCAAATTACTTTGCTAATGGAACAAGGAGTACTGTAAATGTCACACAGGATAGAACAAGAGCAGGAGAAACCTTTACATGAAGCAATGGATCCATTAGCACTAAGTTAAGGGAAAAAGCCACAGACTCGTGATTCCTGTGCAGAGTTTAAGTGAGTTGCTTCTCCAAGGCAAGGGAACTTGTTTCCTCACTCAAATTCTGCGCTGAGCTCACACCACAATCACCCACACTCCCAAGACATTGATCCTTTAGGATTTCAAAGCCCTATGCAGACAATAATTAAGCCCCAGCTGAGTTAGTGGAATTATTTCTGCTGCAAACCAAGGAACAGAGAGGGAATCACTGAATCACTGATGGAAGACCAAAACCAAACTGAGGTCCAGACCCACCAAACCCACTAAGGGCTTCTCACCTCTCCAGCTTAATGAAGCTGTCCATCATCCTACAAGCTGCAGGAATGACCCTTCCCTTCTGGTGTGACTCATCAGCTGGAGAACTTGACCCTGGTGGGGCCTGTTGGGTGAGAGGATGAACTGTGAGACACCATCGCTCGGCCACCCCACCCTGTGTTTTGCCCCTCCTGTGGCTGGCAGAATATTAAGTCTCCAAACATCTCAAGGGCTGTGGGAACGGCATCACAGAGTGACTTGGATGCGACATACCACCCCCAAGGAATCATGATGAAAAATTCCCAGCGATGTGGGATGACAGCGATGCCTTAGGAAAGCAGAAGAGACACAAATCTGAAAGGCAGGGAAAAGAGCAGGGAGCAAAAGAAGCCACGGGCTGGCATCTGTAATGTGAGCAGATCCCTCAGCCCCCTCCAGCCCACGAGTCAGTCTTTCTCCTGGAAGTAATTTCCAGCATCAGCGAGTTAATACCCAGATGTGTGAAATGCACAGTAAATTTGGCTCCACTGCGCAGTGTTTGCCGTGAGGAGAAAGAGTTGTGAGATGAATTTTTCATTTGACAGCCCTGAGATCCCTCAAGCAAAGCCCACACAGCCCCAGGTGCTCTCCTGTTTTCCTAAAATTTAATTAGGTGAGGCTCTCCAGAGCACACAGTTACACATGTGTGAGATGACTGGATATAGGTGTAGATGAGAACAAAATCTGTCTTCAAGTGATTTTGCACAAGTTAGGGTTGGAAAGGCCTTCTAGGATTCCCAAGTCCAACCATTAACCAACCCAGCACCACCATCATCACCACTAACCCAAGTGCTCAAGTGCCACATCCACGTTTTCTGAATGCTTCTAGGGATGGCGACTCCACCCCTGCCCTGGGCAGCCTGTTAGAGCGCTTTCCAACCTTTTCCATGAAGAAATTACCCCAATAGCCAATTTAAATCTCCCCTGGTGAAACTTGAGGCCATTTCCTCTTGTCCCGTTAGTTGTTATCAGGGAGACAGAAGCCCAGCATTCCAAGTCCCCGTGTCCCACATTCCACAGGCAATTCCTGGTGCTGTCTGTGACGTCCCTGTAGGCGGGAGGTTGACATCTCCCTAAAATCTAGCAGCACACAAACAAAATGGAATCATTCTGAGCAGGGTGCTCAGGCTGGCAGGGCACCACCCAGGGAGTTGGGAGCTCCAAGTTGCATTCCCAACACTACCAGTTCTTTGCTCTCTGATCTCTTCAAACACCCGACTCTTGGCATTGCTGGGTAGGGAAATGGGGGATGAAGATGTGTCATGGCACAACCAGACCACCAGGCACGGTTTGCCGAGTCTTACCTCAGGATGGGTTGGGTTAAACCTGGATAAAGCTTGGTTGGAGCTCAGCTCCACAGACTCTCCCAAGGCTCCCACCCTGCCTGGAGCATCCAAAGTGTCCAGCACAAGCTCTGCTCCCTGTAGGAAACCCAGGGCAGGAGCAGCCCATCGACGTGAGCTCCTGGAATGGGATCTGAAAACAGAGCTCTCCGGGGTCCCCGTCCTTTTCTGGGAATTTGAAAGCCTTTCCTCTGAATTCCCACCCAGGGGCTGCATCTTCTGCCAGCTGCACTTACCCCGCCCTCATCCCCCAACAAGCTGCTGCCAAACTTCATCCCTAAAATAATATTTATGGATGCCTTCAAATACAGCTCTGCTTCCCAGCATGTGTCTCTTCAAGATCCTGCTCCTCCCTGATCATCCCCCCCCTCTTCAAGGAATCACTGCTTTCCAGGGAAGCTTGTACAACCAAATTATGTTTTTTAGCAAAAAAAGCTCTTGGAGATAAAATCCCTCATCAAATCCAAAGCTGTGCATTGTGTCTGTGGAGAAATCAAAGGACTGGGGTGTGTGTATGTCTCTCCACAATGAAGTTTTGAATAAAAAAACATGGGTTTGGTTGAAAAACAGGTGGACAAATAACGTAATTAATAACAGGCTGACTTCCTATTAATCCCCCCAGGTAGGGTTGTGGGTATATTTGATCCAAAATCTTGTGTGTCTGGGACAAATCCCACTGACCACACAGAAACCCAAAATGCTGCTTTGAGCCTTCAAATCTGAACCATAAAATCTTGCTGGGGCTGTAAATTCAAATGTGTCTTCAGTATCCAAAGGGAGCCTAGAAGAAAGACATAGAGGGACTTTGGAAAAGGGCCTGGAGGGATAGGATGTGGGGGGAATGGGTTCCCACTGCCAGAGTGCAGGGTTAGACGGGATACTGGGAAGGAATTCCTGGCTGGGAGGGTGGGCAGGCCCTGGCACAGGGTGCCCAGGGAAGCTGTAGGTGCCCCTGGATCCCTGGAAGTGTCCCAGGCCAGGTTGGACGGGGCTTGGAGCAACCTGGGCTGGTGGAAGGTGTCCCTGCCCATGGCAGGGGGTGGCACTGGATGGGCTTTGAGGTCCTTCCAACCCAAACCATTCCAGGACTCCATGCAATGAGGTACCTGTGAGAAGCCACTGCTCAGGGACTGTCTGAGACTTACTCTCCTTAAGAAGAAACCCTGAGAAAATCATCACTTTTAGCAGAAACTTTATCAAATGAAGACAGGTTTCCCTGTTACACACCGCGTGTCTCGGTGGTAAATGAGCCGCACCGGCACCAAGCTGGGCACGGGAAATTAATCCAAGGCCTAACCTTTAGTTCTACACTGGCACAATATTACAGTGCTGAACTATAAATATTTGATCTGTTGCTCTTGTGAGTGGAATGGGCTTGTTGTGCTCATCTGTGGAGTTATCAATTACTCCAAAGTGTATTTATTGCTGATTAAATGACTTGAAAATGGCTTTTCCTGCAGTTATTATGTGATATTTAGCAAGTAAACATGGAAATTAACTATCCCAGAGTCAATATTAACCCTTCTTCCTGGGAAGGAAACATTCCCTGCCTGACAACACTGAGAACTAAGCACCAAGATATTTGGAAGCCAGTTATTTCTATATAATTGTATTTCTTTATGTTTTGGGGTCACAGTCCGTGCTAAGATCTGGCTTCCATTTGCAATCACTGGAGAAATAAACCAGCATCTTTAAGTCATCAGCAAAGAATGATTCAATGGCTTGCAAGAAGGTTATAAAAACCTCTCTGCACCACAAAATAAATTAATCTCCACCCATGACTCACAGGCACCAGCAGGATGGTTCTTCAGAAGGATGAGGAGCTGGAAACAGGCTTTGGTGAAGTTTGAATGTTTCAATATTGGCATTTTAGCAATTCTTTGTGCTGCTTGTTGAAGGTGGGGACGCCAGGAGAGTGGGAATATCTTGTGTGATGATGTAGAAATGGAACAGAGGAGGGTGTTTGGCCATTTTGCAGCTGTGAAAAGATGTGTTCCACCACTACAAAAGTTATGGGATCAACAGAGATGCATTTGCAAGGCAGGGAATCATGGAATCACAGAATCATTTCGATCGGAACACACCTCAAAGACCATCCAGCACTGCCCAGGCCACCACTAACCCTCGTCCCCAAGTGCCACATGCACATGGCTTTTAAATTCCCCGAGGGATGGGGACTCCACCACTGCCCTGGGCGGCTGTGCCAGGGCTGGACAACCCTTTCCATGAAAGTTTTCCCAACATCCAAGCTAAATCTCCCCTGGCACAACCTGAGGCCGTGCCACGGAAGGGCTGTTCCAACCTGCCGTGGGGAAGGACCAGAGGCAGGAGTTAAGGACACCCAACCTTTGCCAGAAGCCGAGATTGGGGCTGGGTTGGGTCATCCCACGGTGAATGCTGAGGACAGGGATGGATCTGGCCTCGAGATGGCACCGGGAGGAACTAGAAGAACTTTAAGGTTCCTTTCAGCCCAGGTCATGCTATGATATCCTTATGTGGGTTTTAATCCAAATAAACTTCCTGGATCTGGCTGGAAATGGAGGATGAGACTGGCACGAGGTTTCAGCGCTGCTGAAAGTTTGTCTGGACCATGAAGGGACATGGAACCTTCAGTGGTTTCTCCCTCGGACACGGATTATCACAAACATCATCCAAGGGGCAGGAAACACCCCAGCTGACGAGCCGCCAGTACGGCTGCCTGCCTGGAAAACAGCCGGTGCTTCCCTTTGCCAGGCACATCACACACTTCCAGTGGGAAAAACACACTGCTGTGACCACACTTTTCAGGATCAGGCCTTTGGATCAGGTCCTTGGCACTCCTGGACCAGTGGGAAGTGACATCACCGACCAGGGCCAAAATCTGAAAGGTCCCAATCCCTCCTTGGCCGTGTCCCCACAGTCCTGGCAATGAGTAATGTCCCTTCCCATCCCAATTCCCCAGGTGTGTTTACGATCCTGTGCCCAGCCAGGGCGTCATTTCACAGCACGGTGACACTTGAGGCAGCACATCCCTGCCAGCAGCCTCCAGCTCATTTCATGCCAATTGCTCTCCAAAATTGGGTGATGCACTTTGGACATAAAAACATTTTCAACAGTGTCATTAATTCGGGGAACATTTCCTGGAGTAATTACAGCCAACATCCTCAGTCATTCCTAATTATTCCATGCAACCCCACCCAAACACACTTCAGGTTTGATTAGACAGATGTGTTACCCCACTCCACGCTTAAGTGGGATAAATGGGGCTCTTTAGGAGAAAGTAAATATTACCTGTTGTATCCAATGATCCAAAACATTGAAATCCTTCATTATCTGCTCCCAAACACTTAGCAAACCTATTACTTAATTTATTTGATGGCACAGATGTCGTTAACTGGGGCTGGTGTGGGATGAGAGAACATCACGGGATGTTTCAATGATCTATTTGATGTGCTGCTTTGTCCTAAAATGATGGTTTCTGGCTCAAAGAAAAGGGAGAACAACTTTTGATTCAAATGACAAGAAATTCAGGGAAAAGACAGCAGATCTGAGGGATAAAGATGCTCATCCAATCTTCCAACCAGCCACAGGAAGATCCCAGTAATTTACTAGGAATTTCATCAGGAACTGGAGTGACAGGACAGGGGGGAATGGCTTCCCACTGCCAGAGGGCAGGATTAGATGGGATATTGGGAAGGAATTCTCCCCAGTAAGGGTGCTGAGGCCCTGGCACAGGGTGCCCAGAGAAGCTGTGGCTGCCCCTGGATCCCTGGAAGTGTCCAAGGCCAGGCTGGATGGGGCTTGGAGCGACCTGGGCTGGTGGGAGGTGTCCCTGCCCATGGCAGGGGTGGCACTGGAGGGGCTTCGAGGTTCCCTCCAACCTAAACCATCCCAGGATTCCATGATTCTATGACAGTAATCCCATCTTAGTCACTTAGTGGGAATCTGGGAGAAAAAGAGCTGGTAAATCCTAAATTTTGAAAACCTCTGTCTGTTCCTCTAACAAGCCTAACAAGCTTTTCTCCTTTTTTTTTTTTTTCCCCTTCCAGAGGAACATGGCAGCTCTCAATGCATTTTTCCACGCTCCTGGAGCACCCTCTCCTGTCCAAGGAGCAGCAGTTCCCATCTCTGTGTCTCAGCAACACCTTTGAAACAGGGGACCAGCTCGCAGGTGGGAGCAGGAGCCTGCAGGGATTCCTCCCAGGTGTGTCAGGGATTAACTCAGCTCCCCTGAGCTAACTCAGCTCCCCTGCCCTGGCCCAGCCCCGACAGCTGAACCGAGATACCGCCTGTGTGAGTCACAACCCGGGCAAATAAAGAGTTATATCCACTGAGCCCTCAGCACCTTTCCCGGACCCAGTTCTAGCCCTGGTCCAATGGACCCCAAATCCTGCTTTCCACTGGGTTTCAAGCACGCTTTTTAATGCACCTGAGGTAATAAACACCTGGGTGGCCACACCAGGCCCGAAGGCAGAGCTGCAGGTCTGATGAATGCACGGAGGGGCTGTTTGCCCTGGAAAAACCCACCGAGCCCCCCGGGGTGGGCAGCACACCTGGGCCAGGTGCACCGGGCAGCACCTGGGGGGACGGCAGTGGGGCTGGGGGTCCCTGTGTCCCCACAGACAGCCGGGGCTGGCAGCGGTGGCCCCCAGGCCCCCGTGTCCCCACAGACAGCCGGGGCTGGCAGCGGTGGCNGAGGGGCCGTGCGTGGTGTGCTGCGGAGAGCTGGACGTGCTGGCGCTCGGCCGCTGCGAGCACCCCATCTGCTACCGCTGCTCCGTGCGGATGCGGGCGCTCTGCGGCGACCGCTGCTGCGCCGTGTGCCGGGAGGCGCTGCGGCAGGTGNCACACACCCCCGCCGCAGAGACACCACCGAGAGGGAGCCAGAGCGGCCCCGCGGGGGGCGCTCCGCCCGGCGCGTCTCGATGGTCCCCGCGCTGCGTCTNGTGAGGCCGGCGCTGAGGGGCGGCGGGGGGGCCTCGGGAGTGGCCTGAGGGGAAGGGACGGGCACGGAGCCCCCGGTTAGCCACGGCGTGCGGGAAAGGAAATAACGAGAAAAGGGAGTTTAAAGTGAATATTTTTTGGTTTGAGGTCAGCAGGGGTGGCTCTGGCGAAGCAGGATGGAGCCTTTACTCCCTGCCCCAGGACGCGTCTGCCCTTAGGAGGGATCATGGAATTCTGGAATGGTTTGGGTTGGAAGGACCTTAAAGCCCATCCAGTGCCACCCCCTGCCATGGGCAGGGACACCTTCCACCAGCCCAGGGTGCTCCAAGCCCTGTCCAACCTGGCCTTGGACACTTCCAGGGATCCAGGGGCAGCCACAGCTTCTCTGGGCACCCTGTTTCTGGATTTATAACATAGCTTTTAGTGTAAGAACTGAAAACTGTTCTCGTATCTGTGTCTCAGCCTCTCTGGGCTGGGCCAGGTACCTCCAGCAGTTCCCTAAATGTTGCTGCTCCCCCGTAATTGCAGCCTGGCAGTGCTGGGTGGCTCCTGCAGGCTTTAATGCCTTGAACAGCTGCAGTGCCCGGCGCCCAGCGGGGGCAGCTGGGAGCCAGGAGGATCCCTTGGCGGGGGACGTGGCGCAGATAACATGGGGAGTGTTGTGGTGATTTGTGCCTCGCTTTCCTGGGAGTTAGGGAAGGAAGAAACAGTGGTTTCCCACCGGACTCCGAGTAACTGAGTCACTCAGGGACTCCAGGTTTCCCTGGGATCCTACAGGAAGTGGGGAGGGGCCGAGAGCAGGGCTCCTGCCAGGCATTCCCTGCGGAGGGGGTTCGGTTGGTTGGGAATGTTTACTCTCAGCGCAGCTGTAGGAGCAAAACAGACCGTAGACGTTTCCCAATCTCGTTCAAAATCCAAAGGCCAGGCTGGCCCAATCCACGTTTCCCGGGCGGGTTGATAAGTCGATGTCTGGGTGGCTTTGGTGACAGTGCCCGGGGGTGGTGACAGCTGGGGCTGGCACAGGGCTCTGCAGGAGTCAGAGCCCGGACTTTGCCTGGAATCCCAGAGCCCTGCAGGCTCCCTGGAATCCCAGAGCCTCGCAGGCTGCGCGTGCTCCCGCTGATCCCGCTGTTGTGTCCCACAGGTGGTCTTTGGGAGGAAGCTTCCGTCCTTCTCCTCCATAGCACTTCACCAGCTGCAGCATGAGAAGAAATACGACATTTATTTCCTGGATGGGGAGGTCTATGGGCTGTACAGGTGAGCTCTGGCACGGCTCCCTGCACGGCACGGTGTGTTCCACGGGACGTGGCAGGAAGTGTTTGGGAGGGCAGGCTGCTGTGGTTTCCTGCCAGTGGAGGTGCTGGGCACATGAGTCACCTGCCATGCACGTGTTTGGGAAGGTGAGAGGCTGCGGCAGGGCAGCGGAGTCAACACTCACAGCTCCTCAAGGCATTCAGCAGCACAGAGCACACAAGCTTTGCTCTATCAGTAGAAGTTATTTTTTGCACCTTTAGCATCAGCAAGCTTGCTGGAAACCTTTCCCTGCCTTGCGTGGCTGCTGGAGAAATTGGTGAAGGCATAATTACTATTAATTGTGTATTAATATATACAGGTGTCAATAAAATTACTATTGTATTTATTGCTGTGCTGATTAAGGACTGTCCCAACCCAATTGTGCCAAATATTGTAGGAAGAGCAGCCTTGTCTTCCCACAAAGATCTTAATTCTGAGGGAGAAAGAAAAAGAGTGAAGTGAAAAAGCAATGCAGAGTAAAAATATGGCATCAGCATCATGTTCTACAAATGTTTTTCATGATATGCTTAATTAGGAGGGTTTAAGGTAACCAAGAGCAGCTAAAAGGAAAGAAGAGTGGAAAAGATGAAGCCACGAAGGCAATGGAACGTTTTTCTTGGAGAATTGGGCATTGTATCCACAGTCCCCTGATTTGGGCTAAGCATGTAACTTTGATACATTTACAGTTTCACAGGGCTTGATATTTACGGAGATGAGGGAGGAGGAGTCTCTCACTGAGACCAGTGCTCTGGCAGAGCTGGGAACCACTGGGGAGTGAGCTTTTTTGTGGTGTTTTTGCCCCCTTTTTTTCCTGTTACAATTCTTTATCCCCTCCCCCTGCATTCTGGCGGTGGAGAGTGTAATGAGAGCGGGTGTGAATGTTACAGGAACCCACTGAGTCTCCGGGAAGCACAGGGACTGTTACAGCCCCGCAGGTTTGTAGGCACAGTGTAGTTCTCACACCGTGGCTGCTCAGCTCCTCCTGCAGCTGAAACCTCGGTGGCATTTGGTTCCATCCCATTCCTGACACAGGACAAAATTCTTGGAATTAGCAGGACCCAAACCTCATTACAGGTTGCTGGGGAACCCATAAAAGCCTTCTGCTATGGGGCAGAATGTTTGTATTTTGATGAAGGTTTCGGGATGCTGGGAGGGAATTGGATCATTTTGGGGAACTCTTCTCATCCCTTAGGAAGCTGCTGCAGCACGAGTGCTCCTTGTGCCCTGACGCAAAGCCCTTCAGCACCTTTGCAGACCTGGAACAGCACATGAGGAAGCAGCACGAGCTCTTCTGCTGCAAACTCTGTGTTAAACACCTGAAGGTGAGCTGGGGCTCTGCTGGGATGTGTGGGAAGGAGGAGGCTTTCCTTCCTTGACTTCCAAGAGTACCTGGGGAGCTGGGAGGGAGGTGGCTGAACAGCACAGAGCTATTTCAGGTTCCTCTGCCTGCCTGCAGCGAGGCCAGTTGCTTTATTTTAAGTTTTTCTCCTTCCACAAACTGATAAGTGAAGGAGGCCTGGAAGTCCTCCAGATTTTAAATTAAACCCCACGGTGGTAGTGCCACAGTTGGTGTGTGCCAGGTGAGCTGGAGTTTGCTGCCAGAAGGGACAGGATCCAGAAGGGAGCAGGTTGACCTGAGTGAACCCTAATAAGTTTGGGAACAGCTTGGACTCTTTCCTGTGGCCATGCAATCCCTGGAGCTGATTGAAGGGAGGGAGGGCAGGACCCCAGTAAGGTATTTCATGGTCAGTGTAGCCAGCACTGAGAGAACTTGTTTGTCATTTTCTCTCCCAGAGGACTGACAAACAGTATTAAAACTGTTGCTTTTTAATTTCAGAATATTGTGGAGATTCTTATTTCACAGAAAAAAAATTCAGTTGTTCCAAAAAGTTACTTGTACCCACTGAAAAGAAGCTCTTAAACTTGAAGAAGCTTCAGTCTGTCAGCAAAGCCAAACAAACCTTTTCCCAGAACAAGTTCACTGTCCTTGTCTAGGCCAGAAATAAAGGCTGTTCTGTTCTCAAGGCTGGGTTGATCCTTTTGGCATCTCCAGAACCTTCCTACCAAAATAGCTCACGTGTTAGTGGGGACGGAGAGTTGGCTTATGATGCAGAATTTGTTCAGTGAAGCATATCCTCTGTAGCTATTCTGGGTCGTTTCTGTCTGAGGAAAGTAAACCAACTCACTGGGGGTCTGTAGGCTTTTTAATTTGAGTGTGCAAAATACTGTGTGCTCATAAATGCATACTTAGGGTTTCCCCACAGAGATTATAAAGTTTGTTGCTGTATCGAAAAAAAGTGAATGAGACCTGCTTTCAGTGTTCAAACGGAGAGAAGTTCAAGTTGGATTTAATTTGGATCCATCACTTGAATTTTTGCTTCCTCCCCACCAAAAATGTGAAGTGTTGGTGGTCAAACTGCATCTTTTTGAAGCAAATCTTTGACCCTTACAAGTGGACAAGTTGGACACAACCCGCTTCATTCCGTTTTGTTCTCTGTCCACAAGAAGTAATATATATTTATTAATACTTACACCCGTTTCTTCAGATTTTCACCTATGAAAGGAAGTGGTATTCCCGGAAGGACCTGGCCCGTCACCGCATCCACGGCGACCCCGACGACACCTCCCACCGGGGGCACCCCCTGTGCAAGTTCTGCGACGAGCGGTACCTGGACAACGACGAGCTGCTGAAACACCTGCGCAGGGACCACTATTTCTGCCACTTCTGTGACTCTGACGGTGCTCAGGAGTACTACAGGTTGGCACAAGCACGGCCTTCTGACGAGTTCTTCCTGCAGCTTAAGTTTGGAGGAAAAAGTTGCCTGGGTCTGCTTTGAGTTCTAATGTTTGAAGACGGAGTGGAAGAGTGGGAGCAGCTTGGCTGCAGTCTCTTGCTCCTCAAACAAACAGCCAAAATACTCACTTTGTTTAGTTTGTGCTTTAAAATTTTCTTCATTAATGTTGAACGTTGAAAGTTATGTTTTGCAGCCTGGCAGCAGCTGCCTGGTGTGTTCCCTCTAGTTGTGGACAAGATGAGAGGAAATGGCCTCAAGTTGCACCAGGGGAGCTTTAGATTGGATATTAAGAAAAGTTTCTTCATGGAAAGGGTTACCAAACATTGGAACAGGCTGCTAGGGCAGTGGTGAAGTCACTAACCCTGGAGGTGTTCAGAAAACTTGGGGCTGTGGCACTTGGGGACAAGGTGGTGGTGCTGGTTGGTGAGTGGACTTAGGGGTCTTAGAGGTCTTTTCCAGCCTTAACAGTTCTGTGATCCCACGATTCTAATGCTCCAAAGTTCCTGTGCAAAGGGGATAGAAACAATTTCTTGTGTGAAGTACGTGCCTTAAGCACAGCTGGATGCGATGAGCACCCGTCAGCGGGTTTGCTTTGACATCTGGGTCGTGCGTTACGGCCTGCGGTGGCTGCACACGAGTGGCTTCACCGGAAGGCTTCCCTCGGGGTGACTAAAACCAACCGCCCGCGTTTGTCTCCCCCTCTCCCCGGAAGAGGAGCCGTGGGAATTCAGTGCGAGCTCTGCGTCTTCCCTTGCAGCGACTACGAGTACCTGCGGGAGCACTTCCGCGAGAAGCACTTCCTGTGCGAGGAGGGTCGCTGCAGCTCCGAGCAGTTCACGCACGCCTTCCGCACCGAGATCGACTACAAGGCCCACAAGACGGCCTGTCACAGCAAGAGCAGGGCCGAGGCGCGCCAGAACCGCCACATCGACCTGCAGTTCACCTACGCGCCCCGGCACCCCCGCAGGAACGACGGTGAGCGCGGCCCGGGCCAGGCCAGGCCTTCTGGCCCAGGGGAGCGGTTGTGCCTGGTGGCAAGACGTTCCTCCCGGTGCGGCTGTGGCCGTGCCTGCCCCATCCCTGCAAGTGTCCAAGGCCAGCTTGGACAGGGCTTGGAGCAGCCTCATCTGGTGGAAGGGGTTCCTGCCCGTTAGCAGAGGGTGGAACGAGATGATCTTTAAGATCCCTTCCAACCCACACCACTCCATGGTTCTTACTGCTCTGAGGGTTTTCGAGAACATCTGGTGAATGTTTCACAGCCGTGAAGAAATTCTTCCTGTTCATCCTTTGATGTTGTAGAGGTTGAAGGTAATCAGAACTTAACCAGACTGCGCCCTGGGCAACCAGTTTTGAGCTGGCCTTGCTTTGAGTGAGTGGCTGGAGCAGGTGACATCCAGAGGTCCCTTCCTACCTGAATGGTTGTAGGATTCCCCCCCCACGTGTGGATTTAATGATGACACAGTTTTAGAGAGACTGCTAACTTAGTCTTCAGAAAGAAGTGAAGATAATTTGTTTGTACCAGTGTATTTTTTGCATTTTCCAGGCGTAGTGTGATGCCCAGATTAGAGAAATAACTGAGAGTGATCAAGCTTCCCTCCTTCTCAGGTGTTGTAGGTGCAGAGGACTATGAAGAAGTTGACAGGTACAACAGGCAAGGGAGGACGGGCAGGTTGAGCAGCCGAGGGAGCCAACAGAACAGGAGAGGCAGCTGGAGGTACAAGAGGTGAGTAGCAAAATTTGGGGTGGAGTTTTGTTGCTGTTCAGTGTTGATTTTTACTTGCCGTTTCACAATATTTTGGTGGATCAGGAGGAAGTGGGTACAAAATTTGGAGGCCTCCATGGTGAATCCTTAGCTGAGAGCAGAATGAGCTTCCAGTCCAAGTCCGTGTACTGGCTACAAGCTTGGTCAGTGTGGGAATATTGTGTGTGAAGTTTCAGCTCAGGAAGCAAACAACATGATCCTCAGCTTGTGGGTTAAATAAACTCAGAACCCTAAATTAATTTCAGCAGCTGTTTTTATGCAAACTTCTCTAAATAGGATTTTCTGAAGTAGGTGACAAGTCTGTGCAGGTTTAATGGAGTTTTTGGTCTGGGTGATCATGAAATTCCTGTTCTAAGGACCATGCTTTTCATTGAACTAACAGATCTCTGTGTGGCCAGACTGAGTGCTTTGGAAAAGGAAGAGGGTGAAGTATTGAAATGAAATTTTGCATTTCTGTGTCTCTTCATCCACACCAGCCCCGAGTGCTTTATACATCCTGCACATCTTATTTTCTTCTTTTTCTCGCTGGATGGGCAGCTGGTTCATTACTGGTGATTCCACTGGGGAAAAAGTCCATCCCAAAACACTCCTCTGTTGGTGTCGCATGTGGATCGTGCATGTGTCGAGAGTTCATGACCAGCCATGTCTCCAAGAGTTCCTGTGGCCTCCAAAAATGATTTCAAATGTTTGAAAATGAGCGGGAGAGACAGATGCCCCATTCATCCTTGGTACTGTCTCTCCCCGTTCATACCAGTTTCTTCTGGCCTGGATTGTTATTCCCACACGTAGAACTTGGAAATGCAGGGGGGATTGTTGCCTGGCTGGGGTGGGTTGGAGTGGTGGGGCTGGTTGAGCCTTCTCAGCAGGTGGCAGCACGGGATCAGGGATGGCACCGGAGAGGCGAGAGCTGGAGCGAGGCAGCTGCTCTGTGCTCCTTGCTGTTTGACCAAGGAAATCTGCCCTGTCCTGCAGGGAAGAAGAAGACAGGGATGTTGCAGCAGCAGTCAGGGCATCTGTGGCAGCCAAACGGCAGGAAGAGAAGAAAAGGGTGGAGGACAAAGAGGATGGTGGCGGCAGCAGAGGGAAGAAGGAGGATTTGAGGGATCCCGACGTGCTCGGCTCCAAACGCGTGCCAAAGTCTCCAAACAATGCGACAGGTGAGGGTGGAACAGGTTCTGCAGCAGCAGGGAGGAGGGACGGGGCTGGACATCAAGAGCTGCTGGATGTGGATGGAGCTCTGCAGAACTTCAATCAGCAACACTCATTTGCAGTGGGTCGTGTCCCAGCGGGCTGGGATCCTGCAGCAGGTTGGACATGGGTAGAAATATCAAATACAAGTAACATACAACACTGGGTGATGTTCCAGCCAAATCAAGGCAACCCAAGAACATGTCATTTGCCACTCTGGCAGGAAGAACTGATTTGTTGGGATGCTTGAGCTGACTCTCCACTTTTTTAGGAACAAGTTATTCCCAGTAAAAATTTGTTACTGGTGAAAGCAAACCTGACCCATGTCCAGTTTGGGGCAAACGAATACGATGCAGTGCTGTTTTGATATTACTGTTGCTCCAAATCCATTTTCGAGTCTTTTCTTGCTTCTGCAACCAGATTTTCACTTAGAGATTTTATGTAACTCCCTTAGGAACTGGGAGCTCTGGGTGGTTAATGGCTACAGCTCATTTGGGGGCGAGCAGGGTTATCCCCTCCAGCTTTTGCTGTGTGTGTGTCAAAGCCGTTACCAATCTGTCCCTGCAGCACAGAATTGGGATTTTAAGGCAAATTAAATTGGGAATGAGCTGTGTTTCAATATGAAACAACTGCCCAGGAACTAACTGCTGAGCAGTTTGGGCAGAGGTGTGAGGGGTTGCTCAGTGGAGCAGCTTTCCAGGTGAGGAAGCTCCGGCATCCATCAGTTGGAGCACAGAGGCCCTGCTGAACATCCTGACTGTGCAGGCAGCTGAGTGCCAACCTCTGGGCAAGACTGGGGGCATTGGCATCTCAGTTTCTAGAAGGTTCCCTCACAAAGCACTTCGTCACCCATGTTTTACTGATTTAAAGTACCATGAATTTCCTGTATGCCGTGACATAATGGTGAATGCAGTTAATTGAAGGAAATAGTGATGCATGGATTTAAATTGTTCTGGAATGTCAGTTAATGACATCAGCAGCAGCTGAAAATAGGACTTGGTAATGCTGCTGTCATGTTCATTGGTAGCCCCCACTCTGCAATGAATGGGCTCCAGTTGAAAACATTTCTTTGCTCTTTTTGTCACTATTCCAAAAGAAGCAGCTGCTAACGGTGCTCTCAGCCAAGACGACTTTCCAGCAATCGGCTCGGCAGCAGGACCTCTCCAAGGGTAAGTCTGTCCAGGGCTGCAGCAGCGAGAAAGCAGATTTAGAAGCTTATTTATGTTCTGCATTTCTGTGGAAAATGATTTTCCAGATCATTTGATCTCCCAGTGCCTCCCCTGTCCCGTCCCCTCCTGTTTCAAGCTGTTTATGTGCCGCTCACCTGCGGCATCAACTCATGGTTTGGTCTTGGAACCATAGAATTGTGAGATATCCTGAGCTGGAAGGGACCCACAAGGATCATCAAGTCCAGCTCGTGGCCCTGCCCTGGACTCCTCAACAATCCCACCACGTCCCTGAGAGCATTGTCTTTGCAGGACGTGGCAGCTCCAGTGCACCTGTACCAGCTCTGGTCAAAGTGAGGGGAGCTGAGACAGTGCTGATAACACAGCAAGGCTGGTGGCACTTCTCGAGGAGACCCATTGCAGATGCAGTTGATAACCCTGAGTGCATTTGTGTCCTGTTGAAGCTGGGACACTTGTGCCACCCTAAGTGACGATTTGAGGAAGAGCGTGGAGAGTTGTGGGGCTCGTGTGCCTGTTGGGGTTGTGCAGCACCAACGTGACAGGGTAACCCCAACCTCTCCCTTCCTCACAGCTCTGCCCAGCCAGCTCTGGTTAAGCTTAAAGAAGAAGATTTCCCAAGCCTGTCATCCTCTGCAGCTCCCACCATCTCCTCTGCAATGTCTTTGACATACACAGCGACTGCAAAGAAAACAGCCTTCCAAGAGGAGGATTTCCCAGCTCTGGTGTCCAAAATGAAGCCCAACAATAAGACAGTAACTAACATCACATCTGCATGGAACAATGGTTCCAGCAAAAACATGGTCAAAGCCATCAGCAACCCCTGTGTCAGCCAGCCAGCCAAAAAACCATCCTTGAACACCTCGAAGGGAAGCAAGAAGAGCAATAAACTCTGTGAGTCGGACGACGAAGACAGCGGCGGGGGCTTGACCACCCAGGAGATCCGGAACGCACCGACCATGTTCGACGTCTCGTCCTTGCTGGCAGCTTCTACCTCACAAACTTTTACGAAAGTGGGCAAGAAAAAGAAGGTGGGGGTTGAGAAACAGAGACCATCGTCCCCACGGCCGTGCCAGGAGACGGCGTTCCCCAGGCCATCCACGGAAAAGCCCCCGGAAGCAGAGCAGCCCTCCAAGGCGTTCCCTGCCCCTCACGGCCCTGACAGACCCACAGCTGTCATGAACGGTCACTCGGAAAAGTCCTCAGCCGTCTGTGGGACACCCAAAGAGCCCCCCGGCCTTAAAAAGCCCACAGTGACTAACAAATGCCCTTTACCTCAGGAAGACTTCCCCGCTCTTGGGAGCTCAGGATCAGCCAGGATGCCCCCGCCACCAGGTGAGCACAGAGTGAATCAGAGTCATGGAATGGTTTGGGTTGCGAGGGATCTTGCAGGTCGTCTCATTCTACCCCCTGCCAAGGGCAGGGACACCTTCTGCTATCCCAGGGTGCTCCAAGCCCCATCCAGGCTGGCCTTGGACAGTGCCAGGGATGAGGAAGCACAGCTAGCTTTGCTTGGAAGTGGCTTAGGGAAACATGTCACAAGGATGTGCTGTATAAACTCTTCTTCTGGCTTGTGTGAGGTTCTGCCACGGAGTGCCAAGGTTGGGCTCTGCAGGTAAAGGCAGCCTGGGTGACACAGTGGGGCTGGAATGTCCTCTGGGAATCCTGGCTCAGCAGTGCCAGTGTTAGGACACCTCTGTCCCACACAGCTGGAGGTGTTTGGTCGCTGGGGGTGGCTCACGGATGAGCAGCTGTTTTTTACCTGTCCCTGCTTTGGAAGCCACTGTGGGTGAGGGGAATCTCTGGCAGTGTCCTGTGCCTGCCTGCACTCCTCAGTTGGCTTCCTTGGCCACTTCCTTCTGTGCTTGCAGGGGTTTCCTGCCCTGCTTTTAGTCATGACCTTGTAAAAGTGGGGAGACAGCAATAAATGTGACTTGGAGTGGTTTTAATGGAGGTGGCACCGCTGTTTGTGCCACTCTGCAGCTCCTGCTGGAGGCGATGCCAGGCCAGGCCGTGCCCAGTGCTGCTGTGGCTCCTGGAGTGAATTCTGCTCACTTTAATAATGCAGAAGTGTTTTTCATTGTGACTTTGAGTGGGTTTTAAAACTATTTTCCATTGAAGAAGTAAATGAATAATTAAAGCACTTTCTGTGTAGAGGAACATCAACCACCCTGAAGCGCTTCTTGAAGATTTCCACCTCTGATCTTTAGGTTTTTGCCAGTATAGTGATGTCTGCACTACAGTTTCTTGGTGCTTCTGCAGAGCGTGGCAGACACGGGTGTGGGTTCTAGCTGGGGGGCGTGTGTTGTAACTCCTGCCCCTTCCCTGTTTGCCCCCAGGCTTTAACTCTGTGGTGCTGCTGAAGAACCCTCCTCCGCCTCCGGGCCTGTCGGTGCCTGTCAGCAAACCCCCCCCGGGCTTCGCTGTCATTCCATCCACCAACATCCCCGAACCTGTCACTACAGCTCTCAAAGAGTGAGTAAAGGCCCTGGAGGGGCTGTTCTGCACGTTGCAGTTGTGTCAGAGGGGCTTCAAACCGCACATGGGATACTCGGGGTTACTCCAAGCGAGGCCAGCTGGGTGAAGATTCCCATTGGGAAGTCCCGGGTTGTTGTGGGTTGGATTCAGGAGAGTTGTGTAAAAGAAAGCAGCCCTGTGTAGCTGCAGCTGAGGAGGTGAAAACCTGTGCAGTGTGGCTGCTCAGACTTTGGTATATTCGAGGTTTTTTGGGGAATCTGCAGCTTCAACATATTCCTTCACCTTCCCATCGATTCTGTCGGAGTCCCAGCAGCAAAGTGCTGAGACATGTTCTCCCTGGTGACCTTCACTGCTCTCACCTTCCCAGTAGCTGCTGCCTGGCCCTTCTGGCATAGAAAGAGGAGTTTGTGGGAAAAGGGCAGGAGACACTGCATGGGAGTTTAATACAGAACCTGGCTTATTCACGGTGTGCTCTTTGCTCACATCTTTTTAGTGAACCCACCTTACAAAGCAGCTTCTCAGGACTGTGTTAAATTTGGATTTTAAATATGTAAAGCTGGAATCTGGTACAGAAATGCCGTATTTTCTCATCCTGGCAAGAGAGCTGTGTGCTGCACCCAGTGATGCCTGTGCAGCTGGGTGGAGGAAGGACATGCAGCCTGTAAACCAGAACAGCCATGTGATTCATGTCTTGGGGCGTCTTTTTGTGACACGGACCAGTGTCACAGTCACTTCTGGTGTTTCCCACTGCAGGCCAAAGTCCTGTCACGGATCATACTTGATACCTGAGAACTTCCAGCAGAGGAACATCCAGCTCATACAATCCATTAAAGAATTTCTTCAAAGCGATGAGTCCAAGTTCAATAAATTTAAAACTCATTCTGGGCAGTTCAGGCAGGTGAGTGGGTTCCCAGAACCTCCCTCCCTGGGAGACCCGAATCCCGGTGGGGTTTTTTTAATAGATCCATGTTTTTGTCTCTAATTACTCCCCTCTCCTGTCCCTGCAGGGTGTGATCTCTGCAGCTCAGTATTACAAGAGCTGCCGGGAGCTGCTGGGGGAAAACTTCAAGAAGATTTTTAAGGAGTTGTTGGTGCTGCTGCCGGACACGGCGAAGCAGCAGGAACTGCTCTCTGCTCACAACGACTTCCGAGTCAAGGAGAAACAAAGCTCCAACAAACCCAAAAAGAACAAAAAGAACGTTTGGCAGCCGGACTCCCACGCGGACCTCGACTGCTGCATCTGCCCCACGTGTAAGCAAGTGCTGACTCAGCAGGACGTGGTCACCCACAAAGCTCTGCATATCGAGGATGAGGAGTTCCCTTCCTTGCAGGCAATCAGCAGGATCATCAGTTAGCTTTGCCGAGGGCCCACGCGCCGGGCACTGCCTCTGGAGATGCACTTTTGGAATGAGGTTTGGCAGCGTAGAGTGGCCGAGGGCCGGTGCCGGTTGAGTCAGTGAGGAGCAGGTAAAGTGGGGAGCCCTCTCGGGGCAAAGGGATCACGGGAACGTGCTGGGGCTCATCCCCTCCCACAGTCTGAGCTCCCAAAATCCGGGCTAGGGTTAGGCTGAGCGGCAGGGTGGGCAGGCAGGGGCTCCTTCCTCCCGGAACACGCAGTAGCTGGGAATCCTTTCTGATCTGCAGATGGACAGGGGACACAATAGGGGAATAAGCATCTGGCTGGGGGGTTTCTTTCAGGTTTTGGGGTGGGAGAAGACTGTGGAACACTGAAATGAACGGAAGCGGCTTCCCTTGTAACATTCTGATTTTTCTGTGCTATTTCAGTGAAGATCACACTAGTCAGGGGTACAAAGGTGCAGGAAAGATGCTGCTCACTGGTGTGGCCAGGAGCACTGCAAACACTGGGCCGCAGTTTCCTGTCTGCAAACAGAGTCAATTCTGCTGCTTGAAGAATTGGGCTGATCTGTGCAAGATTTGAAGTTGCCTCTGACCTTTTCTGTAATATGTTCTTTCAAGAAACTGATTTTGTAGCCCTGCATGTACAGTAACAGCATTAAGGCTTTACTCTCCGTAAAGCACATGGGAATTTTATTTAATGACTGCCGTGTTTCTAATTTCTTGGATGTATTACTGGTGGGAGCTCCCAACAGCACCCTGGGACATTAAATGCTGCTGATCACTGACCGTGTTTTCTGCAGTGCCTTTAAGTGCATTTATCTGTTTACAGTGGTCTGACACCTGCACCTCCCTCGGTGACACCGGGCTGATGTAGCTATGCTCATGTTTTTTGGCATCCCCAGATCCCACCTCTCAGAGGAAGAGGGGGATTTCTTCATCCTCTGAGGTGACTCCAGCAGCAGCTCTGAGGTGATGGAGTGCCAAGAGCCCTCCCTGCCGTGCACTTCCATGGCTGTAGTTCAGTGTCCCATTCCCTCCCATCTTCAGGTTTAGTTATTTCTAACATGTAGGAATAAAGCTGCCATTAAGATATATAATTTTAGTGACAAAACACAGCTTTTCTAGAGGCATCATTTCCATGAAAAGTCCTGCTACAGCCACTTTTCCTTGCCTTACACGTTATTTTTGCTTGCTCAGGCTGCAAAGTGCTTTGGGTTTCTTTTCTGGGTATTTAAGACTGTTTTGAACAGCTGACCGTGTTGTGCTTGTCCCCAGACGGGGCAGGGGAGGCTGATTTGCCTGCATGGCTGTTCATGCACTGCATGAGTCCGTGCTGAGTCGTGACACGTCCCTGTTCCTGCCTCGGGTGGGATCCTGGAGCGGGATGTGACGTCCAAGGGCACAGCCACTCCCAGGGACACTGCAGGGTTTGGGTGGTGCCAGCTGCCCCCACCACTTCAGTGAGCTCCTCTGCCATCTTTGCTTGGTAAGGGGCACGGGGCTGAGATGCATTCTGCCCTCTTCCCTTGGTTTTCCTTTGTCAGCAGCTCCGTAGTGCCCCGGGCTGGTGCTGCCAGGAGCTCCCTCGAGGCTCTGACCTCTGGGGCCTGCTCGTGCAGTTTCCTTGTTCCTTGTGCTCACCTGATTAAATAAAGTTATTACCACATTTTTTTTTTCTATTCATTTTTAACTCTTTATTGAAAATAAGTTGCAGTTGGTTACACGGACACTGAAAATACAGAATCACAGATCGTTCTCTTAAAAGATATTTTTATATATATAATATATACAAAATTGTAAACATTTTTAACTTATTTCCATACACAGTCCACTTTATACTACACTGCACAGAGGTTAAGTGACAACTGCAACTCCTGGAAGCGTCTGCTCAGACAGAGGTATCTGCAAAGAAACTGAACTTCCCAAACCACAGTTGGGATCTGTTGGAGATTAAAACTCTTAAAGGGTCTGAGGTTTAAATGTGTATTGCAACGAAATCCAGGCAGCTGAATTTGGGTTTCAAGTCGAGACAGGGAAGGCTGTTTGTGAGCCTCCCTGGGGTGGGAGAGGCTCCTGGGACACACAGAGGGTCAAAATGCAACCGAGAATGGGACCAGAGTGGGACCAGAGCCACCTGCGTGGGGACAGCACGGGCTGAGGGGAGTCCACAAATATATACAGCAGCTTTCACGGAGAGAAATGCCCATTGCACAAAGTAATGATGGGATTTACTAAGAACAGACGATGACCATGGTTAGTGGGAGCTCAGAGCAGCAGTGGGCAGAGCCAGGAGCAGCACTGCCATTCTGGGGAGGGAAGGGTACAAAGTACCCCTGTAAGGAATGGATGGACAGTGGGAAAGAAATGCTGGAGGTGTCGCTTGCTGTTGTGGCAGGAACTGGTGGGAAACTCATCCCACTGTCCAGGCACAACAGGCAGTGAAATCCCACTGTTTGATGTGGCACAGAGGGAGGGATCTGCTTTTGGGGTCTCCTCCAGCCCCGAGACACAGAAGCAGGTCATGGGAGGGGTATTTTTACTAAATATCACCTAAGCAAAGCTTTCACCTTGCCAGGAACAGCTTAAAATGTTGGCAAAAATTCCAGTTCCTTCAAATCTTTTAATACGCTTCAAGTAAATTGCAAAGCCCATGACGTGGTTACCTCAGCGCAGAGAAACACGCGCGTTGTGGCAGAGCCCCCTGGAGCAGGGGGTGGGGCTGAACGCAGCTCCAGGAAAGGCACGGGATTCTGGAATTTTCCCTTTACACCCAAATCCAGTGCTAACAGAACCTTTGGGGCTGGGCTGAGCACAGCGCAGTCCTGCCCTCTGCGAGCTCCAGGTGCTGGTGGGTCCTGAGCTCTGGGCAGAGCAGAGGGTCATAAACAGGTAGTGAGCATGGCACAGTCCTGGCACCCTCAGGACACTCCTGGCATGGTTTTGGGATGTGGTCTGGGCTGTTGGGAGGGAGCAAGTGCTACTGTACCACATCAAATGGGCTGGGAGAAGAAAATGGGGAGAAAGAGGATGGAAATGGACGTTACAAACAGCTGACCCCCAGTACAGCAGTTACTGCACCGATGGCTCCAGTTCTCTAACCAGGGGCCCATTGGGGAGTGTTTAGTTCCAGCCCCACCTGCACACTCTGGTCTGTCCGAGGGGGCATGGACTCCCTGATGTGCTGCCACGGGCACTGCGGGGCACTGGTGACACCAAACAGCTCGTGGGGGCACAAAGAGGATTGCAGGCAGGATTCCAGGCACAGGCTGTCACTGGCCAGGCTGGGGCCGTGTCTCACCCCATCTCTGAGCATGTTTTGATTTGGCTGGGTGAATTCAGGCTGCTCTGGGGTTGGGGAGCTGCACGTGGGGCCTTTGGCAACAGCTCCCCCCCAGCAAACCCGAAACTGGGGCTGCTTGGGTCAGGCCGAGGGGGGTGAACTCTCCCTTCAAGGCTGGTGCATCCTGGGTGCTACGGGGCCACCTGAGTTTTGGGTTGTCCCATCCTGCCTCAGTGTGGCCACACCCTGCACAAACCCAGTGCTGTTCCCTGGAAGAACACCCCAGCTGTGGGTGTCCTGCCCGTCCCAGTGCCACCCCAGCAGGGACGTGCTCCCCTCCCACAGGGACCAGCATTTTGGGTGCAGAGGGATCGGGGTTACCTCCCTCGACGTGCCTGTTGATGTGGCTGGACACGTTATTCCCCGTTCTGGTTTCATCAAGGAACAATCTGTCCTGCCTTCCCGCTGCCAGGAAGCCTCTCGGGCACCCAAGCCCTTGCTCCTCCTCCTCCTCCTCCTCCTCCTCTGCTGCCCAGCAGAGCAGCCGAGTGCTGCCTGCAAGGGAAAGGTAGCGGTGATTTTTTGGGAGCTGGGACAAGCTGCTGACCTCGGGAAGAGCCAGGGGCCTCAGCCCGCTGCTGCTCCGGAGGCCAGTCCTGGCACTGAGCGTGGTGGGATGTGCGTGTGGGGCAAAGAAAGGCAATGCAGGCCTCGGGCAGGACATTCAGAGTGTAATATTCAGCACGGGGTAGGACATGCCCCGCAGGCAGACACAGCTTCAGCTCTCTACGGATACAAGGAAACTCTGGAACAGTTATATTATAGTTAGAAAAAATACACTGTACCGAACGAACATTATCTCACGTACAATCAATTTAAACATTTAAATTGATTATAATTTTGCTAAAATATTAACACAAGTACTGGTTGTGCTGCTAAAGTTTCAGTGTTCCCTCTAAGGAAAATATTGCTACAGTTCTACCAGACCCTGCATTAAAATCCTTGGGGTTTTTCCTTTCCCAGCAAGACTGGCTCCACAAAACCACACAGATCCTGGAATTCATTTAGGCTACACTGGGGTTGGGGTGTCCCTGGCCGGGCACCTGTGAGGAGCTCAGCCCCGGCACAGCCAGCCCTCCCTGGGAATGCACATGGAACCCAGCCTGGATGGGGGGAGGCAGGGAATGCACCTTGTCACAGCAGCGACTGCTCGGGAGGGTTTGCTGCTGATAATTAGTGAGTTTAAATGCAATTCAACAGCAGGAATGAGCTGTGGTGATGACCAGGACCTGCTCCACGGGGAAGGGCAGGTGGTGACTATTGCTCCTCACGAGGTCAAAGGCAGCAGTGGCTTTGCTGGAGGGAACTGGCAGGGCAAGACCCCAGGTTGCCAGGAGAGCCAGGAGAGCCAGGGGTGTCCAAGGAGGGAGCTGCCACCTTGGGGGTCAGGAATTCAAGTTTCAGCTCCTCTGCTCAGTCCTCAGTGACACATGGCCTGGACCAGCCACCATGGATCAGCTGGCAGGGAAAGCCACCAGGGAAAGGCAGCAGGTGGCTGACAAGGACCCACTGGATTTGACACATTTTGTTGTTTTTACAAGGCAGGAATGTTGCAGGTGGAACTCCAAACTGAGCCTCTTTCCCGGGTGCTTTCCATGGACTCTCTGCCCCCACCATTTCCAAACACGGGGCCATGAGCCCACATGGGATGTACTTCGATGGCCTGTGAAGCCTTTCCAGTCCCCTGTCTGAATTCCTCATTTCTGGAGACTGCAGGGTGACACACGTGTCCCCACCCGGGGTTCTGCTGCAGCTGACAGATGGTGGCTGCTCCCAGCATGAAAATACAAGTCCAGTATCACTCCTGATGGCCTGGGACTTTTGAGTGTGAGCACCCAGCCTTGGTGCCAGGGCCGAGCGTGAGGATGTGGCAGCGCTGGCAGCCAGAAACTCCTCGTAAATTTGCAAACTTCCCAATCCCCGGTGAGGAATCGGAACCACAACGCGCCCCATCCCGCTGATCACAGGCCATTCCCAGTTGGCAGCCAGCTACTGCTGAACTGGTTCCCAGCTGCAAACAGTAACTTTTTACACCCTTCACCAGAACGCAGGGAAGTGTAGAATTAATCTGGATATTGACCCCGACCCGCCGTGACCCCTCTGTGCCTCCAAACAAACTTGGAAACACCTGTTTGGATATTTGTTTTGTACAGTAAATATATACAAAGAAAAGTAACACAGACACTACTTATTTCCTTGTGAATTTGGCACTTTCCATGGAACACGGACTGGAAAGCTCCGCAGTGGGAGCCCAACCCTCCCCACCACCCACCCACCCTCAATGGATTCTGTGTTAGCTCTGGAAGAACGAGATCAATAACTCCTCAGAACCAGAGAAATGACTCCTCAGCTACTGTTCCCTAAGAGGAAAGGGTGCCCTGGGCTTTCCCAGCAGAGCCAGCACCCGGCACCCAGGCTCAGAGAGGGCATTTATTCATCTTCCCCACGTGTAGCTGATGTGGTAACAACCTTCCTTCCTTCTGGCTTAGAGGGAACACTGCTTTTAGAAACCCTGGGACAGGTAAGACAAGAACCAATACCACTGTACAGAATTCACTGCACAACGAGCTAATAAAGGGACCCAGCACTGACTCGCCACGGCAAGGAAATGGGACTGAATACATTTGGGCCCGGCCGGATCGGGTGCTGCACCGTGGGACGCGGCCCCGGGGACGCCCCGGGCGCTCAGTACGCTGGCACTTGGTAACCTTTGGGGTTGGCCTCTAAGGTCTCGGTGAAGGGGGGGCTCTGGTAGGTCTCCGTGCTCTCGGTGCCGCTGCCCACGGGGTACCCGGGGTACGGCGCCGCCGGCTCGGCCGGGAACTGGTCGGTGGCAAAGA
Source organism: Sclerurus mexicanus (assembly GCA_013396755.1). NCBI lineage: Eukaryota > Metazoa > Chordata > Aves > Passeriformes > Furnariidae > Sclerurus > Sclerurus mexicanus. The sequence goes on along the minus strand of VWZF01000911.1, from coordinate 91,122 downwards.
GCGACATGTCCGTGCCCAGGCGGTACCTCTGCAGGGCCCTCACGGCCAGCACCACCTGCGGGGGCACGGCCGTCAGCGGGCACTGTCGGGGCAGCACTGCATCCCCCCCTGGATCCCACAGTGCCCCCCGGATCCCGCAATCCCCCCCGGGATCCCACACTCCCCCAGGATNACCTTGCACTCCCCCAGGACACCACTTCCCCTCAGGATTCCTGAGCCCCTCAGGATCTCACATTCCCCCAGGACCCCCTGTTCCCCCAGCATCCCACAACCCACCCAGGATCCCCCATCCCTCCAGGACCTTGGGCTCCCCCAGGACCCCCCTGTGCCAGCACTGGGCACATGGCAGCATCCCAGGGAGCTGCTGCCCCACTCCATAATAACCATGAGCTAATCCGACCCCAAACCCAACCCATAACACTAAAGAGGCCGTTTCTGTGACAGGCTGGCCCCAAAGCTGTGTCTGGGGAGGGGGTTGCAGCCTGGGCTCAAGATCTCTGGCTGTGCCAAACCCATCTGCTGTGGGGAGGGACAACTGATGAGTGCCAGGCCAGAAAAATAGGTCAGTTCTGCCGAGACTCCTTCACCCTCTTCCAGGTTGCCAGAATTGAGGTCACAAAGGGTGGGAAATGAGGCAGCAGAGCCGCGAGTGCCCCGCGCTTGCTCCGATTTCAGGAGGTTTCATTAACAATTCAATTAGTTTAAAAATGACAGGCTCAGAAGGGGAAAAAAATGCCTGTAAATACCAGGAATGGCTTCCCAACCATCCTGGCCATCCTTTGGGATGGTAACAGGGGAATGGTGTCCCCCATGACCTGCTCGGGGTGGGAGCAGATGCTGAGGGGGAGGGGGACATCCTACCCACTGCCCTTCCCTGGGGACTGCATTCAATGGGCACTCAGGCAACACCGTGATGGAGAAGAGCTGTGGGGAGCTGGGATTAAAAGGGATTTATTTGGATAATCATAAAGCAGGCAGCAGTTGAACTAGTGAGGGACTGGAGCCAGGCTGCTGCTGGGAAGCCTCGGGCTGGCTTTTGCCCCAATTCTCTTAAGGCAATATGGAATTAGTGCACATCCTCGGGCTCTCTGCCCAGGCAAAACAGGAGGAGTGGAGGTGACACGGAGCCATCCCAGCTTCTCCACACAGAGCCTCTGCAGAGGGAGCCCCCTGAGTGCCACAGGCCTCCCAGTACATGTGGGGTCCGGCAGCTGTGGGAAAGGGGCCCTGGAAGAGGTTCCCCTACCCCTGTGGGCCCTGGGAATGCACAAAGCCAAAAATGGGGAGCCCAGCGGGTTTCTACAAGCCTCTGCCTCTGGGTGGACAGCAGAGAGGCCTCTGGCTTCTCCCAGGGAGCTGATGAGCTTGAGAGATCCCCAAATCCCCCTGCCATCCCATGAAACCAGCTCAGTACAGTGATCTGCTCCTGGGGACTCATCTGCTCTCAACTGAGCCACTCCTGGGGCTCTAACGAGGCCCCGAAATCAGGGCAGCTCGTGGCTGCTGACACGTTTCCAGTGGGAACACAACTTTCCAGCCGCAGGAGAAAAGGAAGCCTGGAATTCCCCAGTGAGAGGGGACTGAGCTGATGCTGCCAAGTTAAGAAACCACCAGTTTCAGCTGTGGAGGGTCCACAGTTGCCTCAGCACAGCCTCTCATGGCTCACCAGGACCCACTTCTCCAAACCATCCCCAGGTTCCTCCTCCAGCCCGGCGCTGGGCCCAGAGCAGGTTTTGTTCCTGCCCTCCCCGGCTCGGCTCCGAGCTGCACTCACCCAGACGATGATGGAGAAGAAGGAGAAGGTGATGGCTGCCCGCGCAGCGTCTGCGCCCTGCGCAAAGCCCCTGGTCAGTGTCGTCCGCTGCCACTGGTTGGCCAGGAAGCAGAAGGCCACAAACCACAGGAAGGCCAGGAAACCTGGAAGAGAACAGAGCTGGTCAGCGCTGTCACCTCCCCTGCTGCAAGGACACCGTTTGCGGCTGCACAAACAGGCTGCCGCTGAGGTTTGCAAGTTTGGGTGCCTTGGTCCCCGGTGTGGCTCAAAAGGAGCTTTTCCAAAGAGGCTCATAGAAAAACAGGGGTGGAAGGAACATTGTAGGGCCAGCCAGTGTGCTGCCTGCCTCAGGTTCACTCACCTATACCTCAGCCTGGTCTCAAGGAAGGAAAGGAAACAAGGGCTTGGAGTGACAGGACAAGGGGATGCCCTTAAGCTGAAGGGGTCAATTCAGGTTGGATATTGGGAAGGAATTCTCCCCTGTGAGGGTGGGCAGGCCCTGGCACAGGGTGCCCAGAGAAGCTGTGGCTGCCCCTGGATCCCTGGGAGTGTCCCAGGCCAGGCTGGACGGGGCTTGGAGCAACCTGGGCTACTGGAAGGTGTCCCTGCCCATGGCAGGGGGTGGCACTGGGTAAGCTTTAAAGTCCTTTCCAAGCCAAACCATTGTGTAATTCTGTGATTCTGTGACACACAGTTCTTCACGTGAGAACTCTGCTCCTCCCTGCAGAGAATCCCTCTGGACCTGTGGAACTGAGCAAAAGCACTCTGGTGATTATTCCTTACTGGAACCAAAGCTGGCAGAGCAAGATATGGCTGCAGCTCCCTAATTCAATCAGCAGCAGCCAACAGCTCTGCCGGATGCCAAGGAGCTCAGAAAACAGTCCAGAAACAAGCCAGGAGCACAGAGGCTGAGGAGCAGGGATGCTTTTCAGAGCTGGGAGGAGGAACTGCACAACTTGGAGCCTGTTTTAAGGGTCTCCAGCTTTCCTGAGGTCTCCCTGCCCTCCAATTCTGGGTCTCAGTGTACATGGATGCTGGGGATGCTGAGCCACCCAGCACTGTGCCAAGGATCAGCAGCAGCACGTCAGTATGAGCAGCCACAGTGCCAGTTTCATGTCTGACTGCAGGGAGAGGAAGAACCTTCCTTTGTTGCCATTTATTTCCCTTTATTCCCTTTTATCTTGTCAGTTAACCCTAAGTACTATATAAAATGCACACAAGCATCCACACCCAGTGCTGGAGTCACAGCATCCAAGGACTTTAACTCAGAATTTGCTCCTAACTGCAGTTTAAGAACACACATTTCTCATCTTCTTCTCCTACATGGCTGAGCCTGAGGCATCCCAACCAGCACCATTCCCTTGGCCCAGCCAGGAAACTGCCCTCACAGCAAGGATCAGCCGGGCTCTCCCTTTCCAGATTACAGACATTTCACCAAAACCAGCTGATTCTGTCACCAAACCCACCACATCTCTGCGTATGCATTTTCACTTCCCCTCAGGACAATGACTTGTTCTCAGTGACCTCTGGGGTTTATTCCTTAAAGTTCAACCTCAGGGACAGAGATGTTTTCTGTTCCCCAGATGTTACAACGGGGCTTTACCAGCAGCTGCTCCCCTTTATGGGAAGCAGATCCAACCCCTAAGTTGTACAGGAGAAGATGCACACCCCAGACATGGTGCTGGCTGGTGTGAGATGAGCACGGTGGGCACCAGCCCCAAGTCTTGGTGCAATGCTCCCAACCCATGGTACCTGGGCAGCCAAGGCCATGGCACTGGGAGTCCTGCCCTGCCGTGCTCCAGGAGCAACCCTGTCATCACTCAGAATCACACTCTGGGTTGTCTGGGAGGTGAAAGGCCAGAGGTGAGACAAGAGAGGCTCCCAGAGGTTACTTTGCAGCCACAATGAGAGCAGGGGGATGCTCAGGGACAAGCAATGTCCCTGACAAATGACACAGTGCTGGCACCAGGGCACACGGGGCTCTCCAGCAGGGCCAGGCTGTCACTGCTTTGTAGAGGGTGAATTTGTTTCTTTGTGTAACACTCGATCTAGTGCAGCTCATCCTCCCACAGCAGGGCACCGCCACCCACCTGAGTCACCGCTGCGACCCAGTCCCCACTGCCATCACAGTCTGTCACTGGTGTCACCTGAGGGCTTTCAGGAGTTAAAATGACATCATGCACATCTCCAACCGTGCACCGGCTGCGCTGGGTACTACAGCTGCCAAATTCCTCTGCAGCGATGAGGTGTGGGAGCTGCCCACCTTCCTCATCCTAAAGCCATCAGCGGCTCCAGCCAGCAATGTGTCCCTGGGCTTGCTTCTCCTGCCACTCATGTGGACTTCTCGGAGGTTTTGTGATGCAGGGACAAGCCTTTCCTCTGCACATGAGCTCTGCCTGGATCCCTGAGAGGAGGAGGATTCCCTCCAGTGCCATGGGAAGGCAGGTATTGCTGCTGATGGAGGGGACGGGCCCAGGGATGGAGAGCATCTCCAGAAACACAAGCCACTTGTGGTCCAAAATCTGGAGGACTGGCACAGACTTCAGAACCCCACAAGGAGGGCTGAGCTGGCAGTGACATGGTGAGGCTGCATGTGCCAGTCCCAGCTCCAGCTGGATCAGGCACAGCAGCAGCTCCACACCCTCCAGCACACTGAGGAAATGGAAAACGCCAGGAAGCACCACAAGAGCCAGCAGATAATTACCATTTTAGGATCTGCAGACAACAGAGTGCAAACACCAGGAAAGATGTGTTACCACCCTAATCACGGACTGGTCCCAAGCAAACACGTGTCTACGGGAGCAGCTGGAGGAACAGCTGGAAGGGAAGGTTGCAAATGCTGTTTGCAGTGTGGTGGCCCTGCCTGAACCCCTGTCTGCGTCCCAGTGTCAGCACCCAGTTATTTCCCAAGTGTGTCTTAGGAAGAAATTCTTCCCTGGGAGGGTGGGCAGGCCCTGGCACTGGGTGCCCAGAGAAGCTGTGGCTGCCCCAGCCCTGGAAGTGTCCCAGGCCAGGTTGGACAGGGCTTGGAGCAACCTGGGCTGGTGGAAGGTGTCCCTGCCCATGGCAGGGGGTGGAACTGGATGAGCTTTAAGGTCCCTTCCAACCCAAACCATTCCAGGATTCCATGATACTCTCAGTCCCCCGAGCAGTGGATTTATGACAAGGACAAAGGAGAAATGAGGCAGAGACTGAGGGCGGTGCCAGTTCCCCCATGCCTGGCAGGGAGCAGAGGGCTGTGAGGAGGTGGAAGGCAGGGAGGGAGGATTGCAGCCTCACACTGCCACATGCAGCAGCAGCAGCCAGAAGATGGATGTGAAGTTCCCCTTCTGCTCAAATCCACGGGTTTCAGGCACCAGGCCCCACGGAAGGGGCTGTAAATAATATCTAACAAGGGCTGGATGCTGGCGCTCCAGCACCACGGAAATGAGCTTTCCAGCAAGGAGAGAACACCCTCAGTGACAGGCAAGCACAGGGAGGCGATGATGGATGTTTTCATTTGGGACAGAGAGACATCAGCGATGCCTGTGCCGGATAAATCACCTTCAGACTTTGCTGACACCAGAGCCTGGTAACGGGGAACATCGGCTGCCAACAGAGCCAGGCAGCTCCCACAGCAGCTGAGCAGAGGATGTTCTCTCCCAGCTCAGGGCATCCTCCCTGCTTGTGTTTGCACGGATGAGCCTCAGGTCCAGGGGCTTCAGAGGGCTCAGAAGATCGGTGCCAGCCCTGGGGAGCCCCAGCCCACCCTACCCACAGCGAGGGGGCGCAGCAGGGAGCAGAAGCAGCTTCTGTTCCGCTCCAAACATGAACACAGCGTGAAACCAGACTCAGCACAACTGACGAAACCACCTTTTCTTGAGCCAGAAATAGATGTGGGAGGGTAAAACACCCCATCTGCTCTCTGAGGTGTGACCGCCCAGCCTCACTTCTCTGTGTGGCCTCACCAAACCCAGCTCAGCAAACATTTCCAGTTGCAGAAGTGACAGCCCAGTATCCCCATGCCACCACATTCAGCTTCCTCACAGCTGTCCCTGAGCTCATGGCTGGGTGGGACAACCCCCCTGCTGCCCCTGCTCCCCCTGACCAAGGCACACAGGTCACGTCAGGCCGTGGGGAAGATGGGAGGACTGGGGAGTGGAGCTGCAGGGCCCAGCTCCGACCCCGCAGAGCTGGAGCCGTCCCGGCCCCGCACGGCACAGGTACCTGAAAAGCCGAGGTCCAGCAGCACGGCCCGCTTGCGGTCCTTGACGCTGCTGATCTGCTGGAAGTAGAGGTCCACGATGAAGAAGAAGATGCAGCCAAAGAAGGCGATGATGCCGACGGCGATGCCGTAGCTGCAGGCGCTCTCGTTCTCGTTGAAGATGCAGAGCAGCTCGGGGTCCCGGCCGTCCTTGTTCACGTAGCACTCGTTCACGATGGAGCCGAACACCACGATGGAGAAGATCTGCAGGAGGAAGGAGGAAACACAACCTGTTGCTGTTTACATTTACCTGTTTCCCAACAGCAACATAATTGGATTCAATCCTGCCCTCGACTCCATGGCAACATGGCACTTGTGATAGATCCTGACTCCGGGCAGGTTGGTGGCTCCAACCAGAGGGCTGGTGGATGGTACCTGGGTGGTCCTCCCCTGTGAGCCTGCCTGCCTTTCAGTGCCTTGCTTTGCAGAGTATTTTGAGGGTGTTGTTCTCCAGACAGGCTGAGGAGGGAGAAAATAAACAGATGGGGCAGTCTCTGCAGAGTCTTTGCGCTTGTGCTGCTCTCCACTGTCAGGCTGTGCTGGATAAAGCCCCTGTGGAGCCAGGAGGAATGAAGAGCCAGAGGATAACGGAACTGCTGAACAGGCTGAGCCAGGGAAGGACTGGCTGCCTGGTGAAGGGGGCACAGGACACAGGTGGGGAGGTGGGAGCAGCTCACCTGGGCACAGGGGACAGGCTGCCCTGGAACACCTGGGCAGTTTTCTACCCGGCTTAGCAGGGGCTGAAGGATGCAGCAACTGCCCCCATTATCCAGTGCCCTGCTTTGGGCCCTGAGAGGGACACGAGGGCAGGGGGGCTGCTGGTGGCTGGGACTAGAGGGTGTCTCACATCCCTGCAGGCAGGGAAGGAGCCGGGTGGCAGCAGCAGCCTGCATTAATACCATTCACCATGCTGCAGCCTGAAGTAATTCCCTTATCTCCCAACACCAAAGGCAGGAGCAGACGCTGTGGGACCAGCTGCATCACAGTCTGCTCTGGATCCCCCTCCTGCCCCTCGTCTGGAGCTCAGGCTGGGAGCAGGAGGGAAGCAAGGCCTGCAGGTACCCGTCCATCCCACTGTGAACCTCTGATCTCATCCCTGGCTGCCAGCACCGCTCCCTGCATCCCTGCACATGTCCCTGCACGGCTCCAGCCAGCTCACAGGGATGCAGGAGGGGAGATAAGAGGCTGCCCAGGAGCAGCTGGGGACAGACACAGGGCACAACCAGCTCCCGATGCACCTGCAGGAACAGCACTACACAAGGGACACCAGACAGGGACAGGGGACACGGCGGGGACAGTAGCCCAGAAGCCACAGGATGAGCCACGGCCGGTGCCCTTAACAGGGTCACAGGCTGGACTTGATGGTTTGAGAAGTCTTTTCCAACCTAAATGTCGCTGGGATTCTTCTGCCTGAAGCTACTCACAAATGCAGGTGTCCCATTAGCAAACACATCTCTGACCATCTCCACTGAGTCTCCTCCAAACAGGAGGACAAAGAAGCGGTGCAGATGCCAGAGAGTGACTTGTGTGGCCCTGTTCCTCACCAGTGTCACACTTAGATCATCAGTATCACCATCACCATCACCATCACCATGCACACAAGAGGGCTGCCGTAAGGAAGAAACAACAACAAACAGCAATAATGATTTTCCCAGTGCTTTGGCAGCAGCTGTAACATCAGCAGTTGTAAAAAAATCTGTTCATAAATAATGCAAAATTGTTATTTACCATCAGAAATAGCAACAGCATTTATAAAACAGGACCTGAAAGAAATAATGCGATTCTGGAAGACATGAATAATTGAGAGCCTCTGATTCCATGCGATTACTTCCCTGGCAGGCCAGCAAACTTGTACTCAGCATCTCTGAGAAGAGTTTTACTCCATTCTCCCAGGAGTAACAACCTTCCCTGTGCCTTTGGGAGCCTGGTGGGAGCCCAGTGTTTCGGTGGGTGAGGCAGAGCTCCCCCAAATACAATTCAGGATGTCACAGGGCAGGTGTCTGACCCCTGTACCAGGTTTGCACAGCTGGGGCTGTTGATGGAGGATGCACAGAAAAGATGTTTTCCCACTTATCTTCCAGCTCCAGGGGTTTAGGAAAGCAAAGCATCCTTCTTGCTGACAGGCAACCCGAGGGGCTCCTCCCATGAGACCCCCCCCGAACATGTTTTGATGCACAAGACATGGGAAATGCAGCTTCTTCTTGGGTGGTCAAAATAGTAACGATCTGCAAGGCACATGGTAGATGGATGCACTCAAAACACCAGCACTGGCTCCAACACTCCTGTCAAAACATGCCTGGCCATGGGATTCCTCTCCCTCACTCCATGTTTGAAATATTAGCGTTTTTCTTAAAAAAAGACCCGACTGGTGCTGGTAAAACATTTTAGTGAGAATAGATTTGGTGCTGCCTTTCTAAATATAGATGAAAAAATGCCCTTTCTCTTTTTTTTTAGAAAATGTGGGTAGATGGGGGAAAACAAACCCCGTGTTTTTTAAAGTTCATGCAAAACAAGTGCCATTTTCTAATCACCTCTACGGACCACAGCGGCTCAAACCCCCAACCAGCTCATCAGAGACCAGAAAGTGAAAATACAAGGTCAGATTTTCCACTGTGAGTGAGTTTTCATAGACCTGAGCAATATCTCACAGGATTTGCCAAGGAGCCTTCACAGGACACTCCATTTTCCAGCTGAACAACCCAACACAACCAGCAGCAAATTTTGCTCTTGCTGGATGAACCAGTGCAAGGCAGTAAGAAAACTGGATTTTCTCCAGCCACTCCAGTATGGAATTGTATCCTCCCTGCCAAAGCTTCCCCAGGAATCTGCTGGCAGCTTGGGCTCTCCTGGTGTGGGGGCTCCTGAGCCCAGAGCACCACCAGTGCTCCTCTGCCTTGGCCGTGGCGAGGAGGGGAAGGAGGGAAGCTCCCTTCTCCCAGCCTTTCCATGAGGAGCTGCACTGCAGCCACACAAAGGAGCTCCAGTGCCTCAGCCACAGCCTGGGAGGGAGCACAGGGAGGTGCTCGGACCCACAGGGATGCAGTGCAGGATGCTCGGGTGAGGCCAAAGGGAGCTCGTGTTCTACCAAATGGGAAGAAACTGGGGCTCACTTCGGAATGAAACCCTGTTGCCCAGTTCTGCCAGTTTAAAGGTGGCTCCCAAGCAAGAGAGGACACCTCGCCAGGCCAGCCAGGATTTCTGGAACACAGGACAATGGAACAGGTCCTGGCACAGGGTGCCCAGAGAAGCTGTGGCTGCCCCAGCCCTGGGAGTGTCCAAGGCCAGGTTGGACGGGGCTTGGAGCAACCTGGGCTGGTGGAAGGTGTCCCTGCCCAGGGCAGGGGGTGGGATGAGATGGTCTGTGAGGTCCCTTCCAACCCAAACCAGAATGGGATTCCATGATTCTGCTGGACCCAGAGCTGCCATTGCAGGAGCCCAGGGCACTGGGACACCCATGTGCCCACGATGGAGACACCTTTTAGGTGTGGATAAAGCTGGAACCATGTGTCTGCCTTCTCTGCTCCAGGTTTTTACGATCTGGAGGACAGGGACTGGCCACACAGCCTGGTTCACTTCTGGAATTACACCCTGCAGACCCCCCTCCCCTCCTGGGGCTTGGCCCAGCTGCACCCCAGCACACACACATTTTTCACCCCCGCTGCTTTTAGCCTTCTGCAGCCCAACACCTAAAACGTGCTCCAGGAGACCTCGTGGTCTGAGCACAGCCAGTGCAAGGAAAATAAAAAGCGAATAACACAAGAGAGCACGAGCTGAAAAAGCTTTGGTGTGTGAACTGTCAGCCATTTTAAGGTGAGATGTTCCCACTGCTGATGCGCTGTACTAATTTGGGACCTATAAAAAACATCACCAGAAGGTGTGGGGTTGTAGGAGACTGCAAAACCCTGCTTTGATTACACATGCAAGCACCCATTAATGTCAGCATCAAGGAAACGCATGAAGACAAATAATCCAGAGCTCATTTCCTCTGCTGTGGCTCGTGATCGATGGTGCTGGGCACAAACCACACCGCAGGGTCAGTACCAGCCCCTGGGTGACCCCTCACCACCACAATGTGAGCACCAGAGAGCCAAGTGCCACCCTGCTCAGCCCTCCTCGAGTGCAGAAAGCGAAGGATGGACCACGGAATGAGAAGGGAAAACAACGAAGGTCAAATTAGCACAGGCCAAATCCTGCCTAGCACCGAGTGTTTCCCTAAGCCCGGCTCAGCCCCCGTGCTGAGTCGCACACGTCCCTCGCGCAGATTCTCCGCGCAGGGATGAGTCGCGCCCTTGGCAGAGGACCAGACTCCCCCAACGCCCACCCAGCTCACACTCTGGGGGAATCGGGTCCCGGGTCCCTCCCCAGTTTATCTTTACAGTTGTCAGTCACGGGGAAGTTTCCAGCACAGATCTGCATAATGTATTGGAGGGTGTGAAGACTAAAGCACTACTTTAAGCTCTGCCAGATCTCCCACGGGACTACCCCTCCGACCACAAAGGGAAGACCTGAGGCAGTTTCTGGCACAGAGAGAGGTGGTCTGATGCTGCTTCTAATAGGTTTATGGACGTCCACCAGGCTAATCCGCTTGGGAAGATGCATGTTGATGACCACATGACTGATTTTTACTGAATTACTTTTTCTAATGTGGTAAGAGATGCTGGAACACAGTGCCCATTCAAGGTTCCTAATCTAGTACTGCAATCTGAGCACATGGCACACCAGCAGTGCTGGAAACCAGTCATGACAGGAAAATGGTAACTTAGAACCATTTCAAGCTCAGATGCAGTGAAACTTCCCTATAACTCCATTACCAAAAATGTTAAACTTAAGTTCTGCCTTTAATCTACAGCCCATGGAAAGACAGAATTAAGGCAGAATGCTGGTGACCCTACTCAAAAGTCGCCACACCAGCTGTGAAGCAGTTAAGATCATGGTAATGACTCTCAGCTTCGCCGCAGGCTCCTTAAGTGCTACAGAAGCCTTGGAGCTCTTCTCTAAGAGCCCCAAGTGCTCAAGAATCAGTGAAACCCCTCAAGAGCTGTCCAGAGCTTATTGCTTGTACTTCTCGTTGATGTCTCCTGAAGACTTCTCCTGGATGTGCCAAGCATCCACTTCCATGTGCACCTGCAGGACACCTGGAGAAGGCAAGGTCTGCTCCAAAAAGAGAGCCTTCCACGCTCCAACTCCAAACTTTTACAAGAGCTGTGTGTTGTAGCCTGGCAAACCCAAACATCCGCCCCACAGCCCTCCGGGAGCTGCAAACACACACTGAGGGTCATGCTGAGCTTCTCATCCACCAACACCCCCAAGCACTTCTCCTCAGGGCCGCTCCCAATCCATTATCCCATACAAGCCTCTAGCCTTGGGATTGCCCCAACCCACACGAAAGACCTTGCACTTGGCTCTGTTGAACCTCAAAAGGTTTGCACAGTCCCACCTCTCCAGCCTGTCCTGGTGCCTCTGGATGCTCCCTTCTCTCCCGTGTGTGAGCCACATCACTCAGCTTGGGATTGTTGACAAACTTGCTGAGGGTGTACTCAATCCCCTGCCCGTGCCTCCAACAAAGGTGCTAAACAGCACCAGTCCCAATGCCAACCCCTGAGGACACCACTTGTCACTGTGTCACTTGGACATCAGGCCATTGACCACAACTCTTTGAGTGTGACCATCAGCCTTTTACCATGAGCACAAACACTCTCCAAACACCTGGAGAAACAAAACAAACCTGCACCAGGCTGGAAGGGTCATACTCCCTCTCTCTAAGAGCCACCATGTATTACTATCACATCCCACCACCATCTGGCACACCCCTTGCCAAAGCCACCACCGTGCTAAGTTGAAAGACAAGGATCTGCTGATTTATGGGCTAAGAAGGAAAACCCAAACAAAATACCGGACCCATGAGATAAAATTCTGCACAGGAAAAGCCCTTTCCCATGACCCAGGTGAAGAACTACAAAATTACTCAAGAAAAAGGAGGCAGCAGGTCAGGTCAGGCAGCTGCCAGGGCTGCAGGAAAGGGTTGTCCAGATGTGTAATCACTGCACTTTTACTGCTGCTCTGACTGAAATCACAGGAATTACTGAAAACATTTCTTAGAATATTTTCCAGAACTGCCTTTAAAAGGCAAACCTAAACCTATGTTAAGTGAGCAGTACCCCTGCAAACCTGGGTAGCCACTTGAAAGTGTGGCTGGCACGGGCAGTGACAGAGAAAGGAACTCATGATTCTGTGGGCATCCTTCATGAATATCGAGTCTGTTTGCCTGTGCAAAAAATGTCTCAAAAGGAAACCACAAGAGCGATCACATCTTCATCTGACAAACTGCATCAGACGGAGGGGGAAGAGATGAATGAGGAACTGTTAAGTGGTTCTTTCCAGCTTTTGATTTTACAGCTCAAGCCAGGAGCACTTTTTCCCCCTTCAGATACTCAGAATTACTCTGTCAGGGGGAGGTTGTGGTGTGAGGCAGAACCAGGAATCCCCTTTGGCCATCGCTGACATTTGGGGATTTCTGTGTTGAAGTCACCATTCACCTGCCAGTCCCTCAGGTGTTTGCCAGCACAAGCTTTAAACCACAGCCCTGAAGTAGCTACTGAAGTCACAAAGCAGAACTGGACCCTCCTGTGGTGGTGGCTCCTTGGGAAGCCCCAGCAATGGCCACCAGCACTGAGCTGCTCACTCCAGGCACATGAGGCTGGTCCCAAATCCTCGTGGTGGTTCTCCATCGCCACCCCCACCCAAACCAGCACATCTTGGGCAGATCCCTCCTCTTCCCCCCAAAGAAGGTCACACAGAGCAAGGATTAAGTCTCTGATGTGAGATCTGACTGCCCAGGGTAACCATGTTTATGACGATGCACTGCCAAAGCACAGGAAGGAAAACCATGTGAAGAAAGCCCACCCCAACACCCAAACTCAGCCACCCCCAACGCCTCAGCCGAGGGCTTTCTGAATAACCATCCAGGGCATGGGCAGCCCGGATCCCTGGGGATGGCAGGCAGGGAAGTCTGGGAAGGCTCTGTTTGCTTTGTGCATCCGGGAGTGTCACGGCGGGTGTTGGCCCGCACTCCGGCTGCCAGCACGGATGTCACCACGTGCCACAGCACTGCCACGCTCACCCAGGGCAGCAGCTACAAGTGAACAGAACAGAAAGGCAGCAGAGACCTCAGCAAAGCCCTTGGCTGCCTCCTCCATCCAAGACCTCCACCCTGACATGGGTTTTGTCTGGCAAGAGCAGCAGAGCAACTGCTCGGAAGGAGCCTGGATACGCTCTGCTTTACCAAACCTGCAAGAGACCGGGTGGGCTCCCCACTCACACCTCCCACCCAGCTGCAGTCCCAGCTCACACTGGAAAGGAGCTGGAAGTCTGAACTGGTTTAAGACACAGGTAACTGGACTGTAACAGCCAAACCATGGTTCTAAACCCCCAAGCTGGAGCAGTGAGGCAGAAGGGGCCCTGACAGATCTGCCAGCACATGTGAGACCTGGGAAAAGGGCTCCAAAGGACTTTTAACATGAGCTTCCACAGCCCAATGCCCAGCCCACTGAAAAGAGCCAAACCTTCTATTTGGCTCAGTGACTTTGGAGCTCACTCCCAATATTGCAAACATTTATGGGACAGCCCCAAGCACATCCCATGTTTGTCCCTATCAGTGGTCCCTGCACTTGTTTCAAGTTAAGTTGATGTGTTTCTGTAGTTGTAAGCACTTGGTTTTCACCAATTCCCTGTGAACACAGAGCCAAGACACGAGGGACTTTGCCTCTGAATAAGCCAGCCAGCAAATATACACATGACTATTTTCTAAGCTGGGACTTTTATCTCCATATTCCAGCCCTGCTTCCCAGCAGTGTCCAGCCCCCTTTGTAGGACAAGGATGGGGAGCTCTCTGGATGTGACATGACAGGGTTATTTCACGAGGGGCTCAACTCACCGACAGCAAGACAAATTTATCCAACTGCAACCAAACCCAACACCGCTGCCAGTTTGCCACTGCACTCAAGGAGCATCCAGGAGGATCAGGTGGATCCAGACCAAGTTCTCTAGACTGAGGCAACGCCCCTAGGAAACAACTGCTGCCCAGTGCCTGAACCCTGCCCAAAATGCCCCATTCACCCCAAGCTGGATGCCCCAGACCCATCCCTGGCCCAGCCCAGCTCATCCACAGCCTCTAGCCAAGCAGCGGGGCTGGGCAGACCCTTCCCACTGGGATCCCCCGGGAAGGACCTGGCATTCCCGGCCTCCCCAGGCAGGTCTCAGCAGAAAAACCAGGCTCGGGGACGCAAATCTGGTGCTGCCCTGAGCGCCGGGCAGCGGGGCCGCAGGGGCTCAGAGCTCGGCTCCCCATGCTGCCTGCCCACCACAGTCTTGCCTAGCCTTGCCTTGCCTTGCCTTGCCTTGCCCTGCCTCCCCTCCCGTCCCGGGCGGCTGCACAGCCCTCCCCACCTCCCTCGTTCGGCTGGAATTCGTGGATGGGGAAGGGCCGGAGCCGGTGCCCCGGCCCCGGCGGAGCGGGGCAGGGCTGCTGTCACAC
>VWZF01000911.1:64760-76473 GCA_013396755.1 Sclerurus mexicanus | reverse complement strand
CGGGGCACCGGCAGGGCTGTGGGAGGGGGCACTGTGACAGTGCGACAGTGCGACAGTGCGACAGCGTGACAGTGTGACTGTGTGACTGTGTGACAGCCAGTGTCACCGGGCTGTGGGTTATGGGCACTGTGACAGTGTGACAGCCAGTGTCACCAAGCTGTGGGCACGGGCACCACGGACAGCCAGTGTCACTGTGCCGTGGCTGGGGACACCACGGTACAGCCGGGATACCTTGCCACTGTCAGGGGCACCGTGCTACTCCAAGAATTACTGCCCTGCTGTAACCGTGCTGCCTCAGGGGGTGGGGTGGCATGGGCAGGGGTGGGGTGTTGTCACCGGTGTCACCGTGCACTGTGCCATGGCCAGGGCAGCCCATGCCCTGTCCGTGGGAGATGCCATGGCCCAGGGTGTGGGGAGGACACTGCTCAGCTCAGCTCAGCTCAGCTCAGCTCAGCTCTGCTGCACGCACTGCCCCCACAAAGGGTGGCTGTCACCCCCCTGGGGCACCCTCGGAGGCTCAGCTATGGCACGGGTGAGGGGCTCCGCTGGCCTCTCACGGGGCCCTTTGGCCGAGGGGAAGGTTTGGTGGCTGCTCCTCACTGTTCCACACCCACAGCTGGTGCAAGAACAGGCAAGTGAAGATGGACAGGCATTCCTCATGGAGGAAAAGAGGCACCCAGAGCTGCCATGGGACAGGAGAAGGCCAAGCCCCTCTCCTGCTCCCTCCCCATGGACAGCAGGAAGGAGGAAAAAGAACCTTAGAGGGAAACCCTCAATTACTGGGAAGGGAGTTCCCCCCCGCGGCTCCAGGACCATCTCCTGAGTTACTTTTCCTAGCACCGTGGTGATGATCCCGGTTCCATAGATACCGATGCCATGACAACTCTGACATCATCTCTGCTTGGGACGGGAGCTGCAGGAACGTCGCAGAGAGCAGTACGCATGCGGAGCTGTCGGGGCCGGGGGGCTTCTCCTGCTCCTCCACCAGCCCTCCTCACACCTGCGGTCCGTGCAGGGACCAGTGTCACTGCCACATCACAGGGCACCTGTGGAGCAGGTGGGTTCAGTCCCTCACACACAACCTGGTGACACAGCAAAGGAGTTTCTGTGCTCTCGGGCCCATTTCCAGCTCATTTCAGCCTTTCGCAGTTCCATCGGTCTGTTCCTTCTGGCAGGTGGGATCAGGGTTTAACTGTTAAAGCTCATGATGATGCCACACGGTTTTTCTCAATTACAGGTGAGTCATCATCTCTCCAGGTCTATTTCTGACTCCCAGCTGGAAAAGCAGAACTCAGCCTTTCATTCCTCAATGCCACCAGCTCAGCAGACATCACATTTTACTATGCAAAACCGAAATGGCTACAAAGAGAACGGCGGGTTGGTCCCTCCTGCTTTCCCCTGGCAGCGTGTCTCATGGAGCTGGCCAGGCACTGAGCCCCAGTGCCAAGAGCATCACTGCCAGCTCATCCCTGAATTGCAGGTCAGGATCGAAGGCCAAATTAACTGGAAGGGATTGCCCTAGGTGGGATTCTCAATCAGCTTCGGCAATTTAGAAACAGCTGCTCCAGCATCCTCGAAAATCAGTTTCATGCTTTGAGAACAAACCATCCTGAATCCATCAGCCCAGAGTGAGGTGCAATGGCTGGGGCTGCCCAGCTCCCTGAGGGTGCCTAGTGCCAGGCAGGTAGCGTGTTCCCAGGGCTGCTGCACAGGGAATCATCCGGACCTCTGGTCTTCCCATGATGTTGGGAAAGACGCTTCAATTCTCCCCCTTTCTAAAATGTCTTGCCCAGCCAATCTGTCCTGACTGGGACAGGGATATTTTGGATAATGTAGAGCACAAGGGACCAGGACACTGCCTGAACCTTTTAGATGTTACTGTGGAAGAAATCATCATGGTTTCCAGGCACAAACGTGGCTTATACACTTCCAGGCACGACCATGGTGCATCAGGCAAGGTTTCCACCAAAATCTCTACTCCTAAACTTCTCCTCTTTCTCCTCTTTCTTGGAGGTCCATCCCTCCAACCTGTGTTTATACAATCATTTCTCGCTTCAAGCGGTGCCAGTTTTCTTCCCTTGCTACAGCACAGATAAAGCTCAGGAGGTATCTCCAGCCCACACACAAACTGCCTTTCTGTTTCACTTCCTATTGCTGCAAATCAACGGACACACAGAGCCAGCCAATAACAGGGAAGGATATTGCACCTCCAACATTTTCCCCATCAAATGGAGAACAGCAACATTTGGAAATGGCACTTTCCAGAGCATCAGTTCAGTCTGAACAACTTCTGGCTGCATTTACCACTCCCCCTGGATTTCAGTGACAGGGAACCAACAGCAGCGCTCAGACAAGTGCCTGGTATCTGTCTGTGTTTTGATTTTATGTGAGTTTAATTAAAAGTATGATTTGCCTCCAGCTTCTCGTAGTGATGCTGACTTCTTAATCTTTGTCTCCATCACAAAAAAGCAATCAGGTTTTACTCAGGAGTAAATACCTGGGCATGGCAACCTGGAGGAGACACTGTGTGGGGCTTTCTCCATCTTCAAAACCTGTTCAAGTCAGCTCTACCCTCTCAGCCATGGGCTGGGACTGGGACCTGGCCCATAAGAAGCCCAGTAATGGACAAGAGCAATTAATATGTTCTCTTTAGCAGGATCAAAGGAATTTTCTCTGTTTTCAGTGGGATGCTCCCAATTTGGCAGACAAAACAATCAGCCACACTTTCTACGTAGCAGCTCTGAAATAAAAGTCACAGAATCATAGAAACCTGGAATGGTTTGGGTTGGAAAGGTCTCTCTGGAGCCTTCTCTTCTCCAAGCTGAACACCTCCAGCTCAGCAGAAGGGTTCCAGCCCTATGATAATTTCAGTGGCCTCCCCTGGGGTTGTTCCAACAGGTCCACATCTTTCTTGCATTGAGGACCCCAGAGGTGGACAGTGTTCCAGGTGGGAATAGCGATGTGCAGCAGTTCTCAGAGCAGCTCTGACAAGATGTGTTTGGAGTGAAGCTGCTTTGGCTGAGCAATCCCACCAAACAGGACACAGCCTGGCTGCAGTGCCAGCCCCAGGGGAGCTGCCTGGGCTCCAGCCTCAGTCCCAGCCCACCGACTCCAGCAGCTTCACAAGGTCTGACCCTGGCTCTGGCATGGGCCTGGGAGAGAAAACAGCTTATCCTTCACGTTCCCTGGGCAGCAGGCTTGAAGCAGCACTTTGATTTATGTTCATTCAGCTGTTGCTCTGAAATGCTTTGCTTGCCATTCATTAGAGCTTGGCTGGTGCTGCTTTCAGTCATTAGGAAAACAAGAGCTGATGGAAATACTGAGAAGAGCTTAGAAATCTATAGTGCCAGTGGCAGAGAATGGACTTCCTGGTGAGCAATACCTTCGCCCACTATCACTAGAAAGCTCTTCATGCCTTACATCTTAAGAGACCCAAAAATATCTGGAAGGTCATTTATTAGCTGGTTCCTCATCCACTTGTGAAACATTGCTGCTTCTCAGGTAGGATCCAGCAGTCACTGTACACGTATAAACACAAGATGAGTGTGCTAGAAAAGCACATGGAAAACTTAACTGAAATGACTGGAGGAAGACTGGGCTAACAGAACTCAATTAATGGAGGCGGCACTGGTTTTGAACAGGAGAGTTGATACCTCAGTGCTTGCGTAAAACCCACACTGAACAAACCCCCTGAGGATTTCAAAATGCCCCTCAGTGGCGCAACCGTGGGCTCAACGGCTCATCGAGTCAACTCGGTATTCGCTTCTTCCTCAAACACTTCACAGTATCAAAAGCCTGGGGGTTTTGGCCAACCAGTAACCTAATCTGATTCAGGCACTGTCACCACCTTGGGAGGAGATGGAAAATGGAGAATAGGATCCCTTGGTGTTTTCCAAACTGACCTCCTTGGGACTACAACAGTTCCATCTGCAGGGCCTGACCAACCAGTTGACTTCAGTGCTTGCCATCTGCTCCCTGCAGCTGTGGCACAAGAGCTGACAGGTCCAAGGACACGGGGCAGCTCAAGCCGTGCTCAGACATGAAGAGCTTCCACAACTCTCATTCGAGCTCTCCTTTTGCTGCCAAAAGAGCCCTCCCAGCTCAGCCCTTTTGTCCGTGTCATTTCTGCTCATGTTACACCACAAAACAAAACATTCCTGGGGGAAATAAGGGCCATGATGTTTGTGCAATGCATGAGGCATTTGTAGTGTTACACTGAAAATAAGAAAAGCTTCATTTCTTAACTGAACGTAACATTAACAGGTCCTCGGATTCACAAGAAGGATGTAACCTGATGGAAAGGAGACTTGTGGGATGGATGGAGATGTGTGATTGTATAACTGTCCACTCCTAGGCCCAGGGTGTGCAGCACAAACACATTAAAACAGCCTCCTTGAAAGAGATTTTCATCTAAATAGGAAATACAGGCAAAGGCAGCTGAAACTGCAATTTTTGTCTCCATTTGGGAGAAGTGTGGCTACAGAAGTGACTTACCTGTGCCTACTAAGAATCTTATGACTAAGAACTGAATTTTGACCTCTGGAGTCTCCAGCCATGTGCCTTGTCTCATGTACTCTACCTGTCTTTTACCCCATCTAAGCAGCAGGACAAGAGGCACAGTCACAGAATCCACTTTTTGGCACTCCTGGTGGCTTGGGCCAGATCTCAAGGATAGAATAAGCAGGGAAAGCCAAGCTTTGCCTGACCACACTTGTAATTCAAAAGGCAAGTCCCCATGCAGCAGCATCCAATATTGGGACTTGAGGTTAGACCTAAAGCTTGGTGTTCTGGGAAACATGGAATCTTTGAGGGACTGCATGAAATAGCTGCCTGGTGGGACACATTAAATGAACTCAGCTGTTTTCTTTCTCACAGATCTGCTAATCCAAGGCAAAGCTCCCATGAAACTTTGTGGGGTTTCTTCCTACCTTTTCCATGCAGCAGGGCTGGGTTGCATCCCTCAATCTCCAAAGGAACAGTTTTGCTGGAGTCATGACTGTCTTATGATCATCCTTTTGCCTCTATAAAGCATCCAGAACAGGTGACAACCATTCCAAGGAAGTCTGATTCCTTCTCTGACTGGAAATGATCCTGTTTCATGACTGCTTTGTATTGTTCCCTGCACCCATGCTTGGTCTCTGCATGCCCTGAGTAAGAAAGTCACTGTTACAAAATTATCCAGTGGAGTTAATTCACCCTTTTCAATCTGTTAATGACCAAAAAGAGCCAGAACTTCTCCATATATGACCAACTGTGGGCTGAAGATTGGGTAGAAAACACCCTGGAAACAGGGCACTTTTATTAGACTTCCAAGTGCAGATTTTAGCTGCATAGAGAAATAACCTATCCCTCATTTAGGTAATTATAAAAGAGGTTTGCACAGTAGTTTGAAAAGTAACTGAAGGCACCAAAATCTCATCCCAGAATCAGAGGAAAGGCATCAGGATTAGGTAAAAAATTTGATATCTGGAGCAGTCTGTTCCAGAGAAGGGTAAGGGATGGGAAAGTCAAGGAAATAAACCAAAGTGCAAGGAAATGCATCCTCTGATGCCCTCTACTGTTGGCTTGGTGAGCTGTAAAGCAATTTTGCCCTGAGAAGCACATTGCAGCGACAGAGACGCCAAGCGACGTCACGGTATGTACTGTATGGGAAGGGAACCTGGCACCAGGAAGGGGCTTCTGCATTTGGAGTGCTCCAAAGGAAAACCAACAGCCTGCAAGCACAGCACGTGGAGGCTGAGGGCACCTTTCCATTGGAAGCAAGGGGCAGAGCTCAGCAGGTCCCTGTGCCAGGACCACCACTGCCAGCCCGTGCCAGAGGCCGAGCCCAGAGAACCTTCCAGGCTGTATCAGCCCAACCTCCCCAGCCCAGCGTGCACAGGCAGGATTGTCACACACCAAGGGGAACAGAGCAGCTTCAAAGCTTGGGAAATGCTGGTGTGGCTTGTTAGACTCGGGAGCTGGACTTGGATAATCCCTGAGGGGCCCTTCCAACTCAAGATATTCTTTACTTCTGGAAATGTTAAGAGTAATTACAAGAGTTCAGAACTGACAGCAAAATCACATACATCTGGGTTTTCAGTGTTTTCACCTGCATCAGCACAGAGAAGTTCCAGAGGTTTGTAAGTTGTGGCAAGTTTTCCAACGTGCAGGAGATGCCGACCACTATCACCTCTGAGCAACCTGGGCAGTGAATTAGCACCTGAATTGAGTGTCAGCCAGTCTGGAATCAGCACAAAGTGTTCATGAACACTTCCCTGTGGGATGTGCCAATCCAGGTCAGCATCCCAGCTGATCCCAATGCTGATCCTTGTCCCCTCAGACAGTTCTCCGTCTTCTGCTTATTTCCCTTCATCCATTAGCTGTCATTTGCTTTTCTTGGTTTATTATGTTCCCTGTTAACCTACAAAGTCAAGAATTGACTCTACACCACCTTGTTGGCTGTTTCTACTGCAGTGCTTAATCCTGACTACACAAAATACTCAACAGCTCCTTTCCATCATTCAAACATAAACCCTGAACAGCCAGGAATGGAAAAAAAAATCAATGATGATGGGAAGGGGCAAAAAAACCCAACCCAAAATTTAAACCCTCTCCAAGCCTGTCAAACTCCAACAGGAAGAGTATCACACACCGCCTGGAACAGGCTGAAGCAAAAGACAAAAAGGAAAGCAATTCTTGTGAATCTTACTGTAAACAGGAGACTGCGTGCACCCAACACACTGCAAAGGAACAGCTAATCCCTGGGAAAATGTCAGTGGCACAGTGGTGCTTCTGCCAACATCTGCACTGTCCCTCGCTTAGCAACTCTGCCTGCCATCCTTGGAGGGGACGAGTCCCTCGTGGCTCCCTGCTCTTTGCTAAAGAAAAAAAAGGAAAAAATAAAAGTGAAGTACAGCCGTGAATGCAAACCAGTCCATGGAAACAGCGAGGAATTTGGGAAGCTGGAAGGTTAGTCAGGTACCTGTTACACAGGAGTAGCTCTTGAGCAAGGCCTCACAAGCTCCTTGGGCAGCACCTGCTCCTGACTGTGCTCCTCCTCACAAGGGCTCCTCCTACGGAAAAGAAGCAGCTTGCCCATCCTGGGAAATGGGATGGGAGGTACATGGTTGTGTGGTGGAAATGCATTTAATGTCCTGTGCCACCCTGCTCCAAATCAGCAAGATCTGAGCCGCTCCCAACTGTTAACACTGCCCTTAACACTGCTAGCAAATCAAAAATCACTGGGATCCCACGAAAATTCCAACTAATCCCCACATAAAACCAAACTCTGACCTGAGAGGAACCTGGAGTGCAAAATTCCTGAATTTTTGTAGCTTCTTGGCCTGTAGAGAATTCCACCAATCCAGCAGCACAACAAAAAAGGATGAGGAGCAACCCCACCTTGTCTGATCGACCCACACAGAATCACTGAACCTCACCTGAGCCATCAAGCTATAACAGTATCTATCTATACATACAGATATATAGAGAGATACAACTCTAATATGTTAGCATGCAGAGGTTAGACACACCAGCACAATGTAATCCCTTTTCCTAACATACCATGCAGTAGGAACCAAGAATGAACTTAGTTGCTTTATTATTTTTACATCAATAGGAAATATAATTGGAACACAGAGATTTTTAAAACTAGATTTAATCAAGTGCATTTAGAGAATTCACAATTTTCTGTCCACAAGTATCTCCAATGGGAATTCCTAACCTAAGATTCAAATCTGTGGTACAAGTGAGCAGCAAAACAAATCCACCCTCCTCACACAGTCAAGTCCACAGAGATGAGGATATGCCTGAGAAATGTCTAAGTCAAAGCTCTTCGGCCAAGCCAAAAACATGAGAGAACAGAGTGCAAGCATAGACTTTATCACATGGCCCCTTAACAAAGATATAAACTGCCCTAAAAACATCCTGGCACCCACAGCTGGTGGCCTCGTTGTTAGGAAGCATTTATTAATTCAGCTTCAAGGCTCTTTCCTACCCCTGCCAGGACAGCAAGACAGGACACACTTCTGCTCAACTCTGCCACCCCAATGAATGACACAAAGTGACCAGAATTTAGTGTTGCCACAGCTGCTCCCCCTGATTTAGAGGATACACACTCATTTTCCTCTCTACACTCTTAGTAAGTACCTTTCTCTTGGTCCTCTCCCCACAGTGGGTACCAATGTGCTTCTTTTCAGGGACTGAGTTTATACCAAAAAGACAAAAACCAAGGGCTAGGATTTGTTTGTTCTAAGAACCTCAACATGCTGAGAGGGAAATTTTCTGAGCACTTTTAATAAACTGAAGGATACCTTCAGTCATAAGACAGATCTCACACCTCGTGCAGTGCCTTATCAGTTTGGCTGAGTTTGTGTTCAGAGACATTACTATATAAAATAGAGTCCAGGAATCACTAGGCCATAAAATGTCTCATACTGCTTTAACAGGTTCCAACTTGAAAGGACTTGACTGTGCCATAAAACATAAAATGTGTTTCCAAAGTTGTTACTGGTTTTGTAATCACTAAGGAGCCCCCCACACACAGGTGTGAGGAGCAGAGTCTAGGTAAGAGCTGTCATCACTCCAGTTAGAGCAGCACCATTAACATTTCCAGTTAATGCTCACCAGGGAAGCAAGGGTAAAGTTACAGGTGTGCTGTGGGGCAGGAAATAAGGAAGCTCACCAAAACGTGCAAGAAAACCTCAGCAGGAAGCACAGAAAGCAAAAAAACCCCTGCTGTTGTCAGGGTTTGTGCAAACTTCTCACAGCCAGAAGTGCAGGAAGGGATGAGATCACGATCTACGTGAGGAACTTGAAATGATTTTGACTCTGTTTTGTAAGTGTCTGCTTTTAGGAAGGCATGTGTTATATGCATTGTGGTGCAACTGATTTATAGTGCTACTCCCCTGCAATCTGACATTCCCACTTTCCAATACAGTGATCAGCACAGCTGACTTAGGAAAATACACTGAGCCTGGGCTCTGACCAGTTCCCCCAGAGGAATCCACCCAGGGGGCTCCTGTGAGTCCTCTCTGCAATAAAGACTCTGCGAAGCTGACATCACAGGCCCCAGCAGGACTCCAGTACTTCTGGGGGCTTGTAGAGGCCTTTTCTAGAGAGATTTTTAGCTGGGGGTGACACCAGAGTATCCTCCAGGCCAGCGAGTACCAATCAAGAATTTCATCTCAGAATAATTAAAGCTGAATATGCTTCATCACAGACATCAGTCTCAAGCTATTTTCATGCCAGACAAAGGCTCACAGCAGAAACAAAGAGGTTATTTGCTTTAAGAATAAGTAGTTCAGTAGAACTTATCACCAGATCGCTTCTGGATCCAAAGAAAATTAGCCATTAATTTAAAACATTTGAATTTCACACTGTTGATACATTGTTCCATTCCTCAGAGGAGGGTTTTGTTTTTCCTGCTTTAGTTTTCCTTTCTGCAATGCCTCTTACACGATAAATTGAAACACAAAACCAAAATGAGAAATCTGGGCTCTGTGGTTTTGGTATTTAAACTAAATGTATCTGCCCTCAGGCCTTTTATCAAAGGAATTGCATGCAAGATTAACAAGCACTGGAGATCTGGGGGTATAGACCTGGCACAAAACCCAGCACGAGTTTTCTTTATCAGAACAGAAATGAAAATTACCATTAATAAGATGCATTTACTAAAACATCAGAGCAATGCCTGCAGAGAACACAACTGTGTTCAGGGAAAATGAATTTGAGGCACAGAAATAAGCAAATGCCCCTAAAATAAGGAAATGTCATCACAAAAAAATGTCTCCTTAAGTTTCTCAGTGACTCAATCTCACAGGTTTCTGGCAGTTCCTGTGCCAAACATAAGGCCTCAGTCCCACAGGTAATACATTACTATAAGGATGTATCAAAATTTCATTTGGATAAGGTTTTCCAACCTCCTTTCACCTTTCAGCCAGTCACACACACAAACACAGTCAGTGTCTCCCTGCAGTGCCCTGACACCAGGGTGAATTGGTCTGCTGGCTTCCCCCAGCAGCCCCCCAGGGTTAATCACAGCTCCCATCCTTCCAGCCATCCCTCCAGCGCTCATCCACACGGGAGCAGTCAAATTCAGACTTCCCCAGTTTCCTGTTCACTTCATTATGAAGAAGACACAGCCAGCGGGAGAAGTTATTCCTGGTGCTCGTGTCCGGTTGATTTGTCCGTAATCTGCAAACAGGGAAGAGGAAACAAATGTTACTTCTTCATAGTCGCCCAATTCAGTACCCGCAGCAGGCACAGAGTCCCAGAGAGAGCACAGGGAGATCAGTAATTAGCACTAATTATCTACAAGATACTGATGGCTGCAGCTTGGTTTTGTTCACTGGCTGGTGCCAGCAATTGGAAAAGACATAGGAGTCAAAACTTCTACTGAGTTCATCAAAACACTAATTAATAAATGAAAAAAATGAAGCAGTTATTTTGCCATGTGATCCCTGTTAAGTCAGTCGTTAGATTTCAAACTTCTTTGTGTGTTCAACTGGAAAAGGGGAGTTGAAATTTCTGAGAAAGAAATTGACAGCAACAGAAAAAGTTACCATAGAATCCCAGAATGATTTGGGTTGAAAGGGACCTTAAAGATCATCTCATTCCAACCCCCTGCTATGGACAGGGACACCTTTCACTAGAGGTCAAACATCATGGCCCATTTCAGCCTCTGCCTCCTCTTTATTTGTCAGTATTTGTCAGTCTTTATTTGTGGGGGAGAAGAACACTTGTCTCCTGAAAAAAATTATCCAAGTCCATCTAATTCCACAACTCTTCACAAGCCCAGTTTGAACCTGAGAACTTCGAAATCACCTCAGGGGTGCCTTGGAGACAGCACACAACCCAACAGCACAAGGACAAGTGTTTGCTTTTTGAGTAAGTGTGCCTGTGATTGATGCAATAATGGACAGAACCAGTTCAGGTAGCTACAAACCCCAAGTGCAGGAAGAGCTGCTGATATGCAAAATAGCTGCTGCAGCCCAGCATTTCTGGCAAGCCCCTTCAGCACAAAAACCCTCTGAGGACACTCACCTTTCCCTCAGGTCCTGAAAAACCCACAGTGGACACTCACCTTTCCCTCAGGTCCTGAAAAACCCACAGAGGACACTCACCTCTCCCTCAGGTCCTCAGCGCAGTGCTCGCAGGGGTAGAACTTGGAGAAGAGGTTGATGAAGTCCCTCATCTCCCTCTGCTGGGCCCCTGAGGGCCGCTCGGGGTAGTATGCAGCCATGGTGTGCAGGAAGGCCCAGGTGCTGCGGCCCAGCTGCTCGCTGTCCAGGGGACAGTCCGGCGGAGGCTCCTTGTCCTCTGCGGCCGCCAGGTCCTGGGGTGGAGAGAGGGCTGTGAGGGGACACGGCGTTTGGTGGGGAAACAGCCCCTTTGCGCTGGGAGGGAGGAACAGGCGCTTCACACCCTCAGTGGGGACACGGCAGAGCCCACCTCAGACCCTCAGTGAAGACAAAGGTTGAGCCTCCTTCACACCCCCTTAGGGGGACATGGCAGAGCCCACCTCAGACCCTCTGAGGGGACATGGCAGAGCCCCCTCACACCCTCAGAGGGGACATGGCAGAGCCCCCTCACACCCCCTTAGGGGGACATGGCAGAGCCCCCTCACACCCCCTTAGGGGGACATGGCAGAGCCCCCTCACACCCTCAGAGGGGACATGGCAGAGCCCCCTCACACCCCCTTAGGGGGACATGGCAGAGCCCCCTCACACCC
>VWZF01000911.1:40884-64337 GCA_013396755.1 Sclerurus mexicanus | reverse complement strand
GGGCGCCGCCATCTTGGCGCGCGGGGCAGGCTGGGCCGGGGCGGCGCCATTGGGGCCCGGGCGCCGTGAGGGGGCGGCGGCGGCGGCGACCGCTCACCGGAACGGCCCCGGTTAAGTGTTTAAGTGTTGTCTCTGAGGGGAACAGGGAGCGGTTTCTTTCGTGGGAGCCTCCTCAGGGGCCGCGGGGCTGCGTGTCCCCCTCGGGGTGGAAGGGCCGGGGGCCTGTCGGGCGGTCTGTGCCGTGTGCGCGCTGTGGGTGTGAGGGGGCTCAGCCGCTGTCCCCCCTCGCGGTGGGAGGGCGGGGGGACAGGGTTCTCCTCAGAGGGGCGTAAAGGGGGTCCCCATCTTCATCCCCGCACTCTGAGGGGTCTGCCCTTGTCCCCCCTGAGGGTGGGAAGGCGCCTTTGCCATGTCCCTCATGAAGGTGTCAAGGACCTGTTCCCCCCGTCTCACCCTCCCAATTGAGCACCAAAACAAAAATTATGCTAATAAAAAAGTATATATATATTCATTCAGGGCTGGGCTTTGCGAATGAAGATTTGGGGAGGGCTCTACCCACGCTTGCTGCAAATACATATATATATATATATATATATATATATGGGGCCTGTTCCTGGTTAGTGTGGAGAGGAGAGGGCTGAGGGGGGATCTCACCAGTCCATACAAGTATCCCCAAGGGGTGTCAGAGGATGGTGCCAGACTCTGCTCAGTCACAGCACAAGGAGTGATGGCCATAAACCAAAACACAACAAGTTCCATGTCAAGGTGAGGAAGAACTTCTTTCCGTGGAGGGTGGCAGAGCTCTGAACAGCTGCCCAGGGAGGGCATGGAGTCTCCCTCTCTGGGGATATTCCAACCCCACCTGGACACGTCCCTGTGTCACCTGCTCCAGGTGACTCTGCCTGGGCAGGGGGTTGAACGGGATGGAGGGTTGGAGGTCCCTTCCAACCCCAGCTATTCTGGGATTCTGCAGTATGTATATCCTGCGCATGGCAGAGCTCTCTTGCATGCCAGCAGCACCTCAGCGTTATCTCCAGCACAGTCACACAGTCAACAGCGTGGTTTAATGGACAAACAAGCGCATAACTGGATTCCAAGTTGTGCGCCTCTAACACAACATGCCCGTATG
Source organism: Sclerurus mexicanus (assembly GCA_013396755.1). Taxonomy (NCBI): domain Eukaryota; kingdom Metazoa; phylum Chordata; class Aves; order Passeriformes; family Furnariidae; genus Sclerurus; species Sclerurus mexicanus. Next base: position 63,208 of record VWZF01000911.1, on the reverse strand, counting down.
AAACCCGACGTGTTTTCAACATCTGTCACATGCTTGTAAATCTGTACTGAGGAAGGGTTTTCCTCTTTCCTAGAGCATTGGCACGTGTCACCCCAGGGCAGGCACGTCAACCTGAGCCCTGGCCTGCGGCTGGAGCTGGTTGGGCTGCTCAGGGTGAAGGAGAGCCCAGTCCTGGCCCCAGTGTGTTGGTCTCAAGTGGACATTTGGCATCTTTCCTTTTATTCCCAGAGAGTCACAGGCTTGTGAGCACATGAGGGTGGTGACCCTGAGAGATGGTCCAGCACCCATCAATATCCAGAACTGGGTCTCTCCACTTGGAAAGGTTAAATAGCTGTGGCTTGGCACTATGTTAAAAGCACTTTCTTTTTTCTTTGCCCTGTAGTCTGGCAGATGTGACCCTCTGAAGCACATCCTGCATCCAGCCTTCGAGACACAGTGCCTTCCAGGAGTTCTTGGTGGGGGTCAGGGGATGGAAACTTGGAAAGTAGCACAGATTTCCTCTTTTCCTTCTTTTTGACTCAATGCCATGGTGCCATTAGAAGTTTGGGGGCCACAGGATGTCTCCCACTGTGGAGAGTTTTGAGAGTTTTAAGAAAATATTTCTTTGCTGATATTTGTGAGGGAGCGAGAAGCCACGTGAGCAGCTGATAGGAATTACTGGAATGGCTTTCTCTAAAGTTATAGACAAGTATAAATTTCACACATGAAAGAAAGATCAAGTAGGGATAACGTTTTTATGTCTGTTTTCTTTACCCACCAATAAATGTTTTAAATTATGCTATTGACTTAATTCTTCTTTGTAACATCAGGAAACAAAATAGGGAGAGACCCAGGGTATTTCATACAGAGCTTTATTGTTTGGTCTTCAAGCAATTAAATTGTTGCAGAAATATTTCCAAGTCAAAGCAATCTCCTGGTTTGGCAGTTCGTAGACTTTGCTTCCTCATCAGTGATTTAATTGATGGATTTAGTTGAAATATAAGCATTTTTATTGGAAAGGAAAAAGCTCATAACCTGGAAAGAAGTTGTTGGTTACAGAGATCCCTGTCAGTGTTGCTCTCCTCGCCCCATTCCTGGATAGCTGGAGGAGCAGAGCTGGATCTTTAGGGAAAGGTGCTCCCCATTTTCTTTTTTTTGTCCTCAGGGCCACCATCATCTTGGATTTCAAAGGAAAAAAAAAGGAGAGATGCTCAGATTCAAATCACAGCAAGGAAATTCACTTTACTGTCTCTAATTGAATCCAAGTGCAGAGCCAAATTAATTCCATCCAAAGGAAGGAATGTGAGGCAGAGGAAAGGGTGGGCAGCATTCCTTCCTGCTCCCCTCCCCTCAACAACCCTAACTCACCTCACCCTCTGCTTCGAGTACTGATTTAGGAGCTGGAATGTGGTAGAGCCTGTTACCAAACAAACTCCTGACACAGATGGAATATTGGGAAGAAATTCTTCCCTGTGAGAGGGGTGAGGCCCTGGCACAGGGTGCCCAGAGAAGCTGTGGCTGCCCCTGGATCCCTGGAAGTGTCCAAGGCCAGGTTGGACAGGGCTTGGAGAACCCTGGGCTGGTGGAAGGTGTCCCTGCCCGTGGCAGGGGTTTGGAACTGGATGGTCTGTAAGATCCCTTCTGACCCAAACCATTACAGGATTCTATGATATTTTGGGGGGGGAAATTTTATCCTGTACTTCTCAGGATTTTTACAAAGTTTTTTGTGATGGTTTTTAGGTAGTTTCAGCTGAATGTAACTGTTTCCCTCTCCAGGGGAATACACCAGAAGGAAGCTGACTTGTATTTACACGGAAAGATTTGAGCCTGAAGTTTGACCAGTGACAAGCTAGCACCAGGAATTAGTCATGCAGTTGTCTGAGAAATTACAGCCAACTAGGAAATGGCAGCAGAAAAAAAATGACGTATGTTTCCAGGTAAGGGAATCATATGGATCAGCTCTGCTTGTGTACAAGAAATACGTCACCTACAAAATTTCTCAAAAGCATGAATTTATCTCCCAGTTATCTGGAAGGAGCCTCACTGCCAGTGGGTGGGATATTGATCTCGGCTCAGATCCATCCAGCACTATTGAAATGTGTTCAGAACTGTCTGAGTTGTAAGATTGAGTATAGAGTAAACCAAGGCCCTGATCTATACCCAGAGATGCAGTTCAGTATTTTAAAATCTGGGCCATTTTTGTGTGTGGGTCTTCTTGCTGATTAAAATGAGAACCAAGGAGTAGTGGTGTATATATTGGCAATGGCAGGGATAAAGAGAAAACCAAATTATTTCTGCAAGTTGGTGCAGCCAGTCCTGCCTGTGTCATTCTCCTGTCTTCTCCTCCTTCCCAGACTCCGTCAGTCAGTGGAAGAGATTTTTCTCATGTAACAGGTGCTATGAGAATGTGTTGATTTACTAAGAATTAATCATTAATTAAATGAGTTCTCCTTCCACATTACTCTTCTCTCAGCCAGGCTTTTGCGTGAAGATTAAATATTGCTTTCCCTGTTTTCTGAGGGGGGCAAGGAACACAAAGGTCTTGTCTCTGCCCTGAAATACAGTGAGCTTTTCACTCAAGCCACTGCTGGTGGAATCCCCAGGAGAGATAAGGCACTTTGCATGCTCTGCTCCTCGATGGTGTGGGCAATGAGGAAAGGGGAAGAGTGGGATGAGCACTTCTCTGACTAATCTGGAAGGAACACAACGATCTTGTTTCTGATCACTTTACTATATTTAGTATCAAGTAAGAACAGATTTTGCACAAGAGAAAACAGTATTTCTCCACGTTCCCTGGTGCTTGCTGTGCTTGCTGTTGGCTGTACTGGTGGTGCTGGGATTTTCCCCCACCGGGTTTGGGAACATGCAGGGCAGGCTGTGCACTGCAGAATCTTGGACCTCCTTGGAAACTCAATCCTGCCTTCCATCTCCCTTCACATCCCATATGTGTGTCCCAGCACGTTCACACACCATGCTGCTCTTGGACCACACACTCATCAAAACACCCTTTTTTCCTGTAGACACTGATGCAATGAAAGGAAACTTTCTCTTGCAGTGGTTTAAGTTACATTCTCACCCTTTCTGGAAGATTCCCTCTTGAACCACACTTTTGTCCTCTGCATAACCCTTAGAAAAACATGCCACTTTTACAAAGGAGCTCTGAAATTACTGCAACAAGCGCTTGGTAAACAGGACCTGTCCGATGTGCCCTGGCAGTGAGCAAATCTCCCACGACAGGCAGTGCTCTCCCTGGGCTGGGCAGCTGCATCCCATGGGCTTTTCGTGGGAAATGAGCTCTCTGGTGCCAGGTTTCAGGGAGTTTGATGTGATGCTGTGATTTTATATCAGCTGTCAGTGAACCAGAGCAGGGACGGGACCTTCATGTCCTGAGTCCTGATGGGCAATAAGCAGGGATGCCCAGGTATGATCCATCCCAGGATACTGCAGATTAAATGCACTGGGTCTCCTGCTGAGGTGGAAGTGTGGCAGAGGAAAGCAGAGGCAGGCTTAGAATAGAGAGGAGAATAAAAGTGCCCTAAAAGAAACATCCCACCTCCATGTGCTGGCTCCTCTTGGAAAGGGCAGAATAAGGGTTTGTAGAAAACGAGCACAGTCATAGAATCATAGGATCTCTGAGGATTGCTGAATTGGGCCCCACTGACCACAGAAAAATGCTGTAGAGCCTGCAGCAGTTGCTGAAATTAGGATGAAATAAAGTATTTTCCTCTTGGTTAGATACTATGAAATCTCTCATCCCAGCCTGTGTGAAAGTTCGACCACTTTCTTTGTTCATGAGGTGAAGGAGACTTTTGTCAACTCCAGTGTCTGGGGTTTCATTATTCTTTTTAAATAAGGGTCTGTTTCTCTGTTTATTAAAAGTCTAAACCGTCTTTGTAGTTTTAAAATCAGCTTTTAGCAGCTGGGGTTTTTATTAAAGGTGCTGATAGGTCATGTGTCATCGCAGGTCACCTTCAAAAACAGTAAAGGGCAGCTTTTGATCTGGACAGTGAGGGAGGGAAGGATGGAGCTTTTCTACAGGCCTTGTTCCAGCCCCCCTTGGCTGTGCCTTTTCATATCTCTTCCTTGCAGCCAGAGCGTCCCAAGGGTGGTTTGAGAACTTCCCCTCTCTTTGCCTTTCCTGTGCTGGGCATAGAAGGAGAAATCCCTGGAGTCCCTTGTCAGCCATGAGGGTACAGGTCCCTCACCAGCCCAGACATGACTTCTCTGTCCTAACAGATGTTCATAACATGGCTCCTTCTCTTTCCATGTACGTGCATTTGGGATGAGGCTGTTGCTTGTTAGACTTGGAAAATGGCTGTGGAGGAGCTGGTGGGGAGCTGCCTTTGGTTACCCTGAACATCTGTGCACTCAGACTCTACTCTGACTCCTGTTGGGTGCAGTGGAGGATTGGTCCCGGCACTTGTCCCACCTGTGCTGCTGTACTCTGGTTAAACCCAGCAGATTAAGTTATTCCTGATGAAAATACTGAAATTAAAAGAAAACCAGACCCTCAGTGTTTATTTGTAATGGAAGGGAAGCTGATCTTGTAATGGGAGTAGCAGAAGGGACAGCCCAGTGACCTGCGGGTGTTCCTGAAGCCACTGGATGACCTACCCCATGTTCCAAATTGTGGGCACTCTGGGGCAGGGACTCTGATGTGACTCCCCATGACAATCCCTGAGCCACCTGCTGTGACAAAAACATGTTTCTATACCCACAGAAGTTTATGGCCATAGTGATTCTCCTCGAGGAGCGGGAGGCATATCTCCACCTTGGTGGGGCTCTCTTGGAGCGGGATGAAAAATTAGGGAAGTTATGGGGGAAAACTTGGGTTTCCTCCATCTTGGCAAAGCCAGGTGGTGCACTTCTACATATTACCTGTTAATTTATGATCTGTTTGGTACCTTGTAAAACATCTAAAGAAAAAAAGTAACTGTTGCCCTCAAAGCTGTGTAAATAAATGAATGGCAGCAACCAGCAATACTTGTGGAGCCTCACTTTTTCTGGGCAGACCACTCCTACCCTTCTGTCAATAATTACCCACAATGAGGTCCTGATTTATGGCAGGATAATTTGGAAGTAGTGAAAGTCACAAACTTAATGTCTAAAAAATTATGTTTTGCCTTGTTTTTTTATAAGGGAGTTCAAATGTATCCAGCAGAGAAGTGGAATTAACGGCTTCTTCTAATTGGTTATCCTTCCTTCCCAAGAGAAATGGCCCTGGCACCACTGGGTGTTGTGGAGGACATGTTGAGGAGCACTTGTGCTCATCCAGAGGGAATCAGGCCACCCCTGCCTTCAGTTTCATGGGTAGTGTCACTGCAGACTAACCTGGCACGACTCATTGGGTCGTTCTCAAAGGCACAGTTTCATGACATCAGCCTCGACAAGGACAGGGCACTGATACTGCTGTGACAGCTGCCGAGCCTGGAGCCGAGCGCTCTGGGGTGACGCCGGCGGTGTCGGTGGCCCGGAGCAGTGCCAGGCTGTTCTCCTCCCTCCCCACACCTGCTCTGCCATGCAGGGACCTTCTCTTTTACAGAACGTTTTCTCAGTAACTCATTGCTGAGTTTTGAGTAGTTTCATTCATACTTCCCTTTATCTGAGACCCCAATCACCAGCAACCTTCCAAGGAACCCAATCTCACCCATAAATCTGCTCTGCAAACTGCATGGCTGGTTCTCCATTCTTGGGTGACTTGTAAACCTCCATGCAGCTTCAGCTTCCTGTTATTCCATTGTATTTTGCATTCCCTCCTTTCTGCTTGAATTCCCTGAGAATGCTGAAATACAGCAAAGCCTTTGACCAAGGCTGTTTCCTACTCTTGTTTTCAGGACATCCACAGATCTTCCAGTGCAGAGCAATGTGCTCCTGAACCTCCCCAGCCATCTCCTCTTCCTCTGGCTTCTCTAAGGTTTTCCTTCCCTTTGGCTTTTCCCAGTCTGGGTAAATATGTTTAAGCCTTTACACTGTTGGAAATACATTGTGGTTTGTGCCTGCTCTGAGACAGGAAACCAATCCAAGGTGCTTTGTTTAGAGTCTTGGTCCCAGATATTTTCAAGAGCCACTTAACAGAGCCATGTGAAGGTGAGCTTGGTCCTGGCTTGGCTGCCAAGGAGAAGCCTACCAGTGTGGATTTGGTGACAGGGAGTTGGCAAAACATTTGCCACCTTGGAGACTGGGACCTTCTAAATAAACTCACTGGATGAAGTGATGTCCTCTCCCTACATAAAATGCTCTCTCTCTGAGCTGGGTACACTTACCATCATGTGTTCTTGCTGGACCCTTTGTGAACAGAGGGATGCAGGGTCCAGTTCCAGGGCTGGGGACAGCAGGGAGCTGCTTCACATCACGTTTCCACAGGCCAGTTCCTGTCCAGCTCCCTGAGCCAGGAAGTGCCCTGGAAGTGCCATTGAAGGAGTTTTCCCATCAAAATATGCACAGAACCAAAGTTCTCTCTGTATGACTTTCCCTTTCTAATGGAGGACAGATATACAGCAGCAACAGATCCAGTGGCAGCAAACCTGCTCCCTTTGCCCCCAGAGATAACCATCCTGCTGTGTGGGAGCAGCCTCATGTGCTCAGGAAACAAAAAACAAGGCCCTCCTCACTGTTTTGGCTCAATATCCAGAAGGAATCTGGCTTGGCTCCCTATTCCAGTTCTGTGGGGGTTTTTTTGATAGATGAAAAATCTCTTACTGAGGGTTTGAGACACCAGGTGTAACTGGGAAATGACAGGGAAGGCAGGGCTGAGCCTCTCAATTTGGGATCCAATAATGATAATTATAATGATAGTGATAATGATAATGGTTCAATTTAGGCTTTATCAAAGAAGAGGGGGAGTGAGGATGGAGAAGGCTGTTTGATCACACGATGCCCATCAGCCAAGTCATAACCTGAGGCGGTTCAGGGAGAGGACAGGCTATCCAGGGCTGGAATTACCTGTCCTGCTGTGCCTCCAAGCAGTGGAGCTGGTCCTTGGGAAGAGCTGGGAGGGGATGGACACCTGGCTGGATGCAGGACAGTGCACAGGGTGCTCAGAGTTGAGTCTCCATCCCATATTTACACCTGAGGAGCTTTGGGACTCTAAGTTACACACTGGTGATGTGTTTGCTCATGTAGTGACAGGACAAGGGGCAAGGGCTTCAAACTGACAAAGAGTAGGTTTAGAACAGATATTGGGAAGAAATCCTTCCCTGTGAGGATGGGCAGGCCTTGGCACAGGTTGGGCAGAGAAGCTGTGGCTGCCCCATCCCTGGAAATGTCCAAGGCCAGGTTGGACGGGGCTTGGAGTGACCTGGGCTGGTGGAAGGTGTCCCTGCCCATGGCAGGGGGTGGCACTGGATGGGCTTTAATATCCCTTCCTACCCAAACCATTCCAGGATTCTATGATAACATCGTCATTGGCATCTCCCCCAATTTCTGAGAGCATGCAAATATTGGTAAAGTAGCCAGAAATCCATTTAAAATATCTCAGGTGGGACAAAACAGTAAAGAAAAAATATTTTTAACAACTATTACACGTATCAAGTGGTGCCTGATTTGCGCTTTACAACAAATCCACGCTGCAAATCAGTTTTTGGGACTGGTGTGAGCTCATCCCGAGCTGCAGGTAACTCAGTCCGTGCAGTATAACCACAAAAACTCCGTGTATCCCCGGAAATCCCTCGGGGCAGGAGCTGCTGCCCCAGTGACCTCCTGTACACCCAGGGCTTGGCTCACTTCCCAGCACTGTTTGGTGGGGAGATGATAAAACAAGCTGGTTCTCTTCCCTGGCTCCCTGAACTCTGTCCCTGCTCCTGCAGCCGCGACTATTTGCATGTTAAAAGCGGGGGGAAAGGTAAAAGGCACCCGGGAGCTTCGAACGACGGAATTTCTGCGGGGCGGAGGAGGAAGCGAGGTAACCCTGAGCCTGCCTCCTGCTCCAGGGTATTTAACCTGGGGAGCCCGGGCTGGAGCCACATCTCTGCTCACTCCAGCACAGGACACATCGCTCCAGCTCACATCCCTCCAGGACATCCCGCCAGGACATCCCTCCAGCTCCCTGGCAGGGAGGAGCAGCGTGGGGAAGATGAGCTGCAGCAGGTACCCCGTGGATGTGAAGGCTGTGGGCTTCATACAATGCAAAAAGCAGAAGGTACATTAATTTTGTTGTTATTGTGGTTGTTTCTCCTTAAATCAATTAGGAAACTAGAGGGGTTTGGATTTCTTCTTCCAGGGGTGTGTTTGCTCATTCCCTGCAGCACTGGGATTAGAGCCGTGGGATCTAGGACAAAGGGATTTTTGTAATGAGATTAATAACATGAGAAAATTATTATCTATGATTTTGTTCTCTTTCTGTCACATTGCTATAAAATTCTCCTGATTTCAGCAATGATTATCCATTTGGAACCCTAAAATTAAAGAGAGATTTTTGTAGGTTTAATCTTTTTAATGTGATACTCTCAGCCTGAAGCCAGAACTAAACCACAGCTCCTGGCAAATGCTGATTGCCTGAAAGCATCTGAAATGGAACACTATGATTAAATTGCATTTCTTTTCCTTTTTCTTTCCCCAGAACTACATGATGTTTGTGTCTTGGTCAGATCAGAACAACATCCTCATTTACAGGACATTTGAAGACTTTAAGAAATTCCATGTAAGTGAATTTTCAGATCCTGAAATGTCAGGATTCCTGTCCTGGGGAGGAGGAAGGAGCCCAGCAATGTGTCAGGGCTATGAGGAATCACTGTTCTCTCCTTCTCCTTGCTTTTAGAAAGAGCTGAAGAGAAAATTCCCCATGGAGAGTGGCTCGCTCAGCAGTCTGCCCAGATTTAAAGGTAAGAACAAATCTCTGATGGACCAACAAATACAAGAGTGGTCAGGGCTGGTCATAACTGGTGACACAGTCTGAATTCTCTGAGTCTGACCTTCCTCTGGAACAGGCTAAGAGCTCTCTCCTGCTCCTGGCACAGCACCACTGGGTCACATCAATGTGCTTGGGTCTAGGACAGACTTAAAATAACCCAGAAAGGCTTTTTAAATCGACAATTGCACTTGGGAAATTAATATTACAGCTTAAATACTGGCCCAGAGCTTCTTGAAACGTTTACATGTGAAAAAAAAGATAAATTTTAGATGTTAAAAAATTGTATCAGGAGCTATTAAAAAGGACAAAGAGGCAGGGACAGTTACTCTCTACAGTTTGGGATTGGGCAGGAAGGGGGGTGGGTGAGCGCCCCCGATTTTCAGGCAAAAGATGCTGCTCCCAAGGCATCCAGATCCACTGTTTTACACCAACTGTGCCCTTGTTATTTTAAAGGTGTAAAAATGCAGCACAGGAAGGGTGGGAAGCTGAACAGGTGCCTGGAGATCCTGAAACTCCTGGAAACCTACTCCCAGGAGCTGCTGAAAATGGATACGAAAATCTCCCAGAGTGAAGATGTGAATGAGTTTTTCAAGGCACAGACCCAAGACCTCGATCCCTCCTTCCCTGAAAACAGGTGTGAAATCTGAGTTGTATTTTTGGTTTGTTCATGAAACAGAAATGTTATGAAATATGGGTAGAAGAGAAATACCAGGGCAGCAGAGCGGGGAGGTTCTTCAGTCTGGGTTTATGCTGTCTCTCATGCCTCAAGCTTTTCTTAACTACTGCATAAATGATTTTACCAAAATTAATACTGAACTCAACCTTCCACATGAGTTTTTGACATGACACTTTACTTTCCAGTGTTGTGATCATGCCCTCAGAATTCAGAAGGGAAAAGAAGCACCAGCCCATCTCCATCACCCTTCCCCAGGCGTCCCAGAGCTACCGCTGCATCGAGAGCTTTGAAACCAAAGACACCAAGAACAAGACATTCACAGTGGCTCAGAAGGAAATTGTTGAAGTGTTAATCAAGGACATGACTGGTATGTTTGAGGGGATTCCTCAGTGTCAGGGGTGGAGGGGCAGGTGGATTCATAGCTCGGCAAGTGCCAAGGTGGCATCAGGGCTGCAGTACTGTTTGTACTTGTGTGCTTACCTGTGGGGACAAGAATGTCCCTCCTCTCTCCTGTGTCCCTTATCCAGGGATTATTGTCATCTCTCAACTTTCAGGCTGTTAAAAACTGGATATTTTGCTCCTTGTAGGGTGGTGGCTGGTGGAAAACGCAGACAAGCAGATTGCCTGGTTCCCAGCCTCGTACCTGGAAGAGCTTGATTTCCACGAGGATTTCCAGAATGCCTTTAGCTCAAATGAGGAGGGTAAGTCTGCTCCTGGCTCTCTGGGACACCACGTTCTTCTTTCAAAAAATGAGATCTGCAAACCCCCAGCACTTTAAACACTGCTTGGAGTCCCCACCTGGATCTCTGGAGCTCTGACTCTTCTGGTCAGCTCTGCCATGGAATCACAGAATGGTTTGGGTTGGAAAGGACCTTTCAAGGTCATCCAGTGCCACCCCATGCCATGGGCAGGGACACCTTCCACCAGCCCAGGTCGCTCCAAGCCCCATCCAACCTGGCCTTGGACACTTCCAGGGCTGGGGCAGCCACAGCTCCTCAGGGCACCATGTGCCAGGGCCTGCCCACCCTTGTTTTAAAAAACGCCTTTCCCTTGTATCCAACCTAAATCAATCAGATTGGGATCCCTGAGCACACCAGTCCCTCAGGGACACCTGCCCCACAGCTGAGCTGGTCTGTCAGGATGGGGCATTTTCTCTGCAGGGCAAATCCAACCTCCCCCTGCTCCCACAGGCAGCCTGTACTTCGTGGTGCAGGCCTACGAGGCTCAGAAGGCGGACGAGCTCTCTCTGCACAGCGGGGTGGTCGTGGAGGTGCTCAGGAGATCTGACAACGGCTGGTGGCTCATCTGGTAAGGAGGCTTTTCCAAAGTCCTGCTTCCTGAGGCAGCTGCTGTCCTGCTGCAGGTGCTGCTTGCCTGCTCTTCTCCATGTGGGATGCACAGGAGCCCCCGTGAGAAGAATGTCCTTGGCTAGGAACGATTTCCCAGTCCTCACACCCTGTGTACAGCACAGGGCTGGGCCCTCATCTGCTCTGCTCCCTCTCCTTGGTCCAAGCTGGCTGAAGGGCTCCTCTCAGTGTTCCTTCCATCCCTGCCCTCAGGTACAACGGGAGCACAGGCTACATGCCCTCCATGTGTCTCCGGCCCTACAAGAATCCTCACCATAAGCTCCAGACCATCATCAACTGTGGGCTCAACGTTTCCACCCCAAACCTCTGCTCCTCCCTGTCGGCCCCCCATTCCCGGGGGGAGGCCAGGGCACAGCCTGGCTCTTCCTGTGGCCCAAGTGAAGAGGATGGGAGCTCTCAGAGGAGCAGATCCAGGTCTTTGCCCAGGGCCAGCTCCACCTCGGACCTGCAGTCAGAGAGCTCCTCCCTGAGCTCGGGGAATGGCAGTGAGCAGGATGCCCGGCTGAGCTGGAAGCCTGACTTGTCCCGCTCTCTGCCCGAAGTGGAGCAGGCCCGGAGCTCCCCTACCCTGGGCACGCACAGCACCAAGTGCCCGTGCCTCACCCCCAGGGACAGGAACGACTCCGGCTTTGTGGAGTCGTCTGCAGCCGATCTGAGCTCGCCTGACCCCGACCCGGCCACGTGTGTCCCCAGGGTGCCAGCACGGCCCTCGGCCCACGAGATCCTGCAGAGGTGCAGCACCGTCACCAAGCGTGCCCTGCAGCACCACAGCCCCCGGCCAGGCCTGCTGCCCAGCCTGCACTAGTGTCCTGGGCAAGGGCAGGAGACAGCCTGGGCACTGCTGCCCCAGCCTGCACCAGTGTCCTGGGCAGGGGACAGGGCACAGCCCGGGCAGGGCCAGGCACCCCTTTCCAGGGCCCCTCAGGCCTTGGACTGTCATTCCCAAGGACACCGTTAGACCCCGAGGAACACACACAGAGACATCCCCTCCTAGGGCAGCACCGGTTGCTGCTGCAGCTGCACAGGGAGAATGGGAGCCAGGAAGGGAGCTACTGGGAAAGGTTTTAGTGGTTTAACTCCTCAGGGGAGTCAGGGCAGCTGCAGATCCAGCAGCTCCTAAGTTAGAGGTCACCTGGAATTGGGTTAGTTCTCCCTCAGGCAGGTGTTCATCCTGCTGTGCAGGACGTGAACATTTGAACATTTCAGTCATTGTTGCATTATTCCCCACATAGCTTGTGTCCCACCTGGGGACAGGGAGAGGTCACGTCTATGGACAAAACATTCCCCTTTCAAGGGGGCTGGGTAGTTAGACTGGAGTTAGAAAAGTAGCTACAGGAAAATTAAGACTTTTCTATACATTGCTGGCTTTAATTGTAGTTATTCTCTCAGATACCTGTTAATATTTTTTAGAAACAACTTGTGAGGTGTTTGTGTAGTTTTGAGTTTTATACATTTTGTCTCTGAAATAAAATACACATAAACATCTCTCAAGTTTACTTGTGTTTTACACTTTAAAAATTTGCTACCTGGAGAATTCAAAGCCTGCCTCTCCCCCTCCCAGGTCCTAAATTTGGGGTGGACAGAGGCGAGAGATCTGCCTTGGTCCCTGCATTTCACTCAAGCAAAGAAAATATTTAGTGGCACAACAGTGATGAATACACAGTGCCCAGATGGGCTTGGGGACATGGTATGACATTGGCAGGACATCTCCCAACTCCAAAAAGCCTTTAAATCCCAGTAAAAACCAGCTGCTTGTCAGGATCCTGCCTGTCCTCTAAAGTAAATGCTGTTTGAGTGTCTGGGTCTGAAAATTCAGGGTATGAAAATACCAAGGGAAACCAGAGCCTGGCCAAAGAGATGACCCTTTCCTCTCATTCAGCCCCAAGGAGATCAGATGCTAGACTTGTTTTACAAATTAACATTTAAAATTTTATTATAAAATACAGGAACTAAAAATCCAGCTGCCATCCTGGTGGGAAGGGGCTCGGTCAGCAGGAGGAGGGTCACAGGGTCCCGTTGTCCTGCTGGGCCGTGTCCCCCAGCCTCATGTTCTGCCACATGAAGTCGATGAACATGGAGGCCTGGAGCAGCCGGCTGAGCCTCTGGAAGTGCCGCTCTGCAAGGAGGGCAACGATCAGACAGTGGGGGAAAGCTCCGGGAATGGCTGCAGACACCTCCCCTCCTTAGACCAGGGAAAACTATGGAGCTAGGCTGGGACAGCTGGGGCTGTTCACCTGGAGAAGAGAAGGCTCCAGGGAGACCTGAGAGCCCCTTGCAGTGCCTAAAGGGGCTCCAGGAGAGCTGGAGAGGGACTTGGGACAAGGGACGGAGGGACAGGACACAGGGAATGGCTTCCCACTGCCAGAGGGCAGGGACGGATGGGATATTGGGAAGGAATTCCTGGCTGGGAGGGTGGGCAGGCCCTGGCACAGGGTGCCCAGAGAAGCTGTGGCTGCCCCTGGATCCCTGGAAGTGTCCAAGGCCAGGTTGGATTCTCTTGGAGCACCCTGGGCTGGTGGGAGGTGTCCCTGCCCATGGCAGGGGGTGGATTAACTGAGCTTTAAGGTCCCTTCCAAGCCAACCATTCCAGAATTCTGTGCTCTGGACACCCCAGGCCCACAGTGACTCACCTGTGTAGGGCAGCAGGGACTCCACGGCAGATTTAATGCCCGAGAACTGCAGGAGGGTGTCGGGTGCCTCGTGCTTCAGCAGGGTCTCCATGACAGCCTGGGCCTCGTGGCAGTTCCGGGAGTTGGTGTTCCAGGTCACCAGGAATGCCAGCACTGCCTCTGTGCGGGAAGCACACCGTGTCTTGGGTCTTACAGAGCAGTTGCCCAGAGGAGCTGTGGCTGCCCCAGCCCTGGAAGTGTCCAAGGCCAGGTTGGATGGCACTTGGAGCAACCTGGTCCAGTGGAAGGTGTCCCTGCCCATGGCAGGGGGTGGAATGAGATGAGCTTTAAGGTCCTTCCAACCCAAACCATTCCATGGTTCTATTTTCTGACTAATTTCAGTCCAGAAAACAAGCCTCTGACCTGGAAGTTTTTAGCACTTAAACCATGTTGCCACAAACCTTTCTGATCCTTCCGGAGCCGAACAATGTTCTCTTGCAAGTGTTTTCTCCCATCAGGTTCCTTAAGGATGGCTGCAGAGAGAGAAATGAGGAGTCCAGGAGAGAGTCCAGCCCATGCACCCACAGCTGAGAGCAGGGAGACCACTGGGGTGATTTCACTTAGGGAAAATGGGGCGGTAAGAGAAAACCGAGGCTTTCAGAGTGATAATCAGACTTTGTAGCCTTTGACTACCTGGAAAGAGTGTTCTGGAAAGCAGAGGGAAGGAAAATGCCTTTAGAGCACGACAAGGACTCACCTTTGATCACCATCAACACGGTGTGTGGCCGATCCAGGGAAATGGCCAAGCCCAGGGCTTTGAGGTACCTCTTCTCGTGGAGCAGGTTAGAAAGCTCTTGCTCTCTGGAAAACAAATCAGGGTCGAGAGTGAGACCACTGTTTGTGTGGTGGAAACAAACACTATACAAAAAGCAGCAGATTTTTCAACAACAGTGCGCAGGGGTTTAATGCCAACAGGTCAATGGGGCTTGTCAGTAAATGCCTCACTGGAATACTGGAATTAGATGGAGCTGGATGTGGACAGTTTGCCTTTCACAGCTCTTTCTTTCTTCATTTCACAAGACCAACTCACTTCATAATCTGCTCCTCCTCTTTAGCTTGGGCTTCTTTCTCCTCAATTTCAGTGACATCCTATAAAAAAAGCAGGATGAAACTTTATCAAATCTTGCTTTAATATAGATGGATTTTTACTGAGCCATCACGTAGAGACCAGTTTGTGCAGCAAGATCTCTAGGCCAAGTAACTGAAGTGTTAAATCCAACAACTCCCAACTTCCCCCACAAACCACCAGTGCCTGAGGCTGCTGGGGTCCATCTGCCACTGCTTTTACATCACTGGGGAAACAGCCTGGTCAAAATAACCCCAAACCCCAAGATAAGCTGTACTGACCCAATTCCAAACTGCGGAATATGAGGAGAGCACGTGAGGAACAAGCCCCTGGACTCTCCATTTATTCCAATTATTAACCCATAGAAGACTCGGGACCCCCATGCGGTACCTGCCACAGTGTGATGCAGGAGTCACTGGAGGCTGTCACCACCATGTCATCTTGTTTGTTTGAGTGAAGACCCCAGATTTTATCTTCATGGCCATCTAATGTTTTCACACACTCATTTGTTTTAATTGTCCAGAGTTTTAAGAGCCCATCAGACCCGCTTTTGGAAAAGAAACACAACAAAAAAGTCACTGGACAGATCCGTTCCTGCCCTGCCCCACCTCAATTATCAGATAAACTTGTCCCATTCCAATGCCTTCCAAACAGCAGCAGAATTAAGCAAAATGTGAGGGGCAAGATGCACCCTCAGCTCTGCCTTTTGTGTTTGTCACCAGCCCAGCAATGTCACAGGAGATAAACAGAATCCATGGAGTCACTGGAGATGAGGATTAATTTAGCCCCTGGAGACAGCTCAGCCTACACATGGCATCTTCCTATCAGTCTTTCCCAGGATTCCTTGGACACAAGACTCTTCCCTCTTGCTGCCGATCAGCCAAGAGATTCCCTGGTGATCAGTTCCAGCACCTTCCCCAGCGTCCTGGCACAGGCACCAACCTGCTGAGCAGTTGGGCCCCTCGGCTCACAAAGATGATCTTCAGGACTGAGGCATCATGGCCCTCAAAGGTCTGGAAAGCAGAAAGGAAGCCCAGTTTTTGAAAGGTCCTTGAAGAACCCCAGGGCTTTGCCGGGAGCAGGGGCAGGGAGTTCTCCTCACCTTCAGGCAGCTGAAGTCCCGAAGGCCCCAGAGCTTCAGGGTGCCGTCCGCGGAGGAGGTGGCCAGGACCTGGTCCACGGGGGAGAACTGCACGCACCAGATCCCGCGCTTGTGCCCCGTGAAAACCCCCAGCAAGGAGCAGTCGGAGCAGGACCACAGCTTGGCCAGCCGGTCCTGGGAGCCCGTGGCCAGCAGCTTGTCGTTGGGGGACACTGCCACGCTGTTGATGTCCTGGGGGCACAGGAGGGGCACAGAGCA
Organism: Sclerurus mexicanus; assembly: GCA_013396755.1. Lineage (NCBI taxonomy): Eukaryota > Metazoa > Chordata > Aves > Passeriformes > Furnariidae > Sclerurus > Sclerurus mexicanus. The sequence goes on along the minus strand of VWZF01000911.1, from coordinate 47,243 downwards.
CTCTGAGCCTTTGCTCAGGGGACAGGGAGTGAACAGAGGGGAAACACAGGAGAGAGATGTAAGTGCTAAAAGCATGTACTGAGCTCAGGGGAGCTTTACCTTGTTGTGGCCCCTCTCGGTCACTCTGGCATGGAGTGTTTCTGGACTGGAGATCGAGGCTGCTTTTGCTTTGGAAGTGAGGGATTCCGGGATATTCCAGATCTTGATTGTGCAGTCCTGGCTGCTGGTCACTACAAAGCTTTCCTTCATTCTGGGAGGAATAAAAACATCAAAGAGGCAAATCAGTGGCTTCCCCTGCACAGGGAAAAAGGCTTTCTCCTGCCTGGCTGGGATCTCCACACACTCAGCTGCTGCTGGGATGTCAAACAGTGTCCTCATGGCATTCAGGCTCTCTTCCATTTCACTCAGGTCCCTGGGAGAGCTCAGCAATTCAGACACCAGGCAAGAGCCCTGCTGGCTCCCTTCACTCCCAGACACCGGAATGAAGAGGGAAACTGGTCTGCCAGGCAGCATGAGGAAAGGAGCAGAGCCTCCAGACACACATTCCCTTCACTCCACAACCCTCTTCTCTGGATCACTCCAGCTTTACCTGGCAACCAGAGTGACTCCCCATCCCTGGTAGTGTTCTAGACCAGGCTGGACAAGGCTCTGGGCAATGTGGGCTAGCGGAAGGTGTCCCTGCCCATGGCAGAGAGGGGGAATGGATGAGCTTTAAGGTCCCTTCCAACCCATCCATTCTGTGATTCCCTCAGACTCAGAGCACTGTGAGGAGCTGGGAGCAGAAATGAGGAGCAGCAGGGCTTGGAGGCAGCACCCACCAGAACATTCACCCTGAGGAGCAGCAAAGCAGCCACGACTTGTGGTGACAGGGACACCCTGACCCAGTTTGTGTTACCTGGAGCAGGCGATGGCACCCACGCCGTGGGCATGGCCCAGCCCTTGGGCCACACAGACCACCCTGCCAGCCTTGTCCATCCTCCAGACACGGATGCTCCTGTCCTGTGAGGGGATAGCACAAAAACAGCTTGATTTCCTGACAAGAGAAAATCAGTTGATTTGCCCAGGGACAACATTAAAAAGAGATAGTGAAGAACCTTATATTTGTGAGATACAGCAGACAGGAATTGTATGAATAAAAAGCCCTTTCTGGAGTGCCAAAAGTAGTACAGTTTTGCCCATAAAGATCACTAAAGTGAAGAGTTTCAGTAACTGAAGAACAGTGACACACCTTGGCGCAGGTGACGAACATCAGGCCTTTTCTGAAGACATCCAAAGCCATAATTGTTTCTAAACAGAAGAAGAAAAACCAGGTGGATGCACAGAAATACTGAAATGGGATACAAAAATGTGTGAATTTGTGAGCCCAGTGTCCTGACAGAGGACTGTCTGGGACACAACACCCACCTTCCCTGTGGAGGAGTGTCACTCACACACCTTTAGCACCACATTAAACTGATGTCACTGCCAGTGACAGGGATAGGGGGATATATCCTTTCTCCACACAACTCCCAAACCTGCTCCAGAGAGAACTCAGGGAGTCCAGTCTCCACAAGAGCTCCTAGAGAGGCCAGATAAGGGAATCCCTGCCCCTCTCCAAGCCGGGGCCGCACTGTCACCCACCTGTGTGGCCGTACAGGATCTGGCAGTGGGACGTTGCCAACTCAAACACTTTCAGCTGGGGGCTGTTGGTGGCCACGACAATGTGAGAGTCACCAGGGCCCAGGAACTTCACATCCAGAACCTCCTCGTTGTACCCGGCGAGCTGGAATGGGGACAGTCCAACAGGGAAAAGCTGGTTGGGGAAGGGCTGGATGGCTCCGCTCACGGGGCTGCTCTACTGGGATGTTTCATTTCACGCTGGGGGTAAACACAAAAACTGGAGCACAGGAGGGATTCCTGTCTCTGTGCAACATTCCTCAAAGAGCCCCACCAGTGAAACCTCCGGTGTGACACAAAGGAACAGTTCCAGAGCAGCCCCGGACAAGGCTGTCCCCAGGAGCGGGAGGCAAAGGGGGCTGGGGGTGTCACCTGCTTGCGCAGCTGCAGCGTCTGGGCCTCGTAGAACAGGACGTTGTGCTCTCGGGACACGGTGAGGAGCTCTCCCCGCGCGGGCAACGCCAGGCACTGGCACAGGCTGCGCTCGCTCGGCTCCTCCCGCGGCGCGAAGGGCGCGGGCTGGCTGAACACACAGCCCGCCGTGGCCACCTCCCACACCCGCAGGATGCCTGGGGAAACCAGGGCACAGCCTGTCACAGCCAGCTCCGCACAGGGACCACCCAAGGGCTCTTACCCGGCCCGTGGCAGTGCCTGCTGGGAGAGCCACGCAGCCCTAAGGCAGGACAGGGCACAGGCACAGCTGCACTGGCATGAAAAGCCACGGTGTTTGGCTTCTTCAGCCCAAATCAAACCTCGCTGCAGTTAGAAAATATATATTTGAAAATATACCTATATATGTATACATAAATGTATTTGAGTATGTCTGACCCGCCCTGCTGGTCCACTGCTGCCGGAGGAACTCGGGAGCAGGCTCTGCTCTCCAGCCGAGGCTTCTGCCATGCACAGAACACACATCCCAGGAGTCCCAGCAATCCCAGCCTCCGCACATGGCAGTGACACCCCCTCACCTTTGCTGCCAGCTGTGACGAAGTGCAGCCCTTGTTTCTTCACACCCAGCTGAGAAAAATCCCCCTTCTCAGGCAACAACACGGCGGCTTCCACGGTCTGCAAGAGTCAGAGTCACAGAATCAGAGCTGGCCAAAAACCTCTGGGAAGGCAGAGAAACCTGATTCCATCATACACAGACCTTGAAGAGGGAGAGGTACCACAGGACCACAATCTAGAAACTACAAAGGACCTCAAGGGAAAAAATGAAACCAAGTTTCACCTCGTAGACGGGGATGGTGCGTTTGCTCTCCCTGCTTTCCAGGTCCCACACCGTGCAGATTTTATCACGGCCAGAGCTGAAAAGAAAAAGATGTTTCAGTGCTAAATCCATTCAACTTGGGCTCTGAGTGCAAATTCGGCACTGTGGGAATTCAACAATTCTCTGGAAAGGCCATGGGAAAAGAGCACCAGCATTCCCTGTGCCAGCACAGTACAATGCCAGAAACAAAGGCCAGGCTGGACAGGACTTGGAGCTACCTGGGCTAGTGGAAGGTGTCCCTGCCCATCGCAGGGGGTGGCACTGGATGGGCTTTAAGGTCCCTTCCAACCCAAACTATTCCAGGATTCCATGATCCCATTCTACAGGTGCCAAGACCCTCAGTTGCCTTCCCCTCACAGCAGAACCTGCCCAGACCCCCTGGAATCACCCAGGAGGTGAAGAGGACAGAGGTCAAACCCCTGTAGCCAGGTGGTACCTCAGGAGGGTGTTTCCATCAGCAAATGCCAGTGAGGTGACAGCACTGAAGTGCCCATCCAGCACAGCCACACATTTGCTGGAATTCAGGTCCCAGATGCGGATTTTGTAGTCCATGGAGGAGGAGAAGAGCTGCAGGCGGGAGATGTCCGGGTGGAACTCGACCAGGCTGGGCAGGAGGAGAGGAACAGGACAGGGATAAACCACCTGCAGTGCTGGCACTGGCCCAGCACTGAAATGAATACGCATTCTACACAGGTCAAAGGCCAGGTTGGACGGGGCTTGGACTGGATCATCTTTATGTTCCCTTCCAACCCAAACCATTCCAGGATTATATGAGAGCTCAACTGACACAGATTTATAAGAGACTTTCTTTGTAGGATCTCATTCCTAACCCACCCTTAGAAAACTTTACTATTTATCTTTGCCACTGTTTCCATGCTCTTGGAGCACATCAGTCAGCAAGCACAGGCATTCCATTTGGATCCCAACAAAGCTGAGGACATGGTGCTGGTTGATGGTTGGACTGGATGATCTCAAAGGTCTTTTACCACCTTAACAATTCTGTGATTCTGTGAAAACTCTTCACCAAACTGGGCTGGAGACAGTCAGAGCTCTGCTATCCAAAACCAGGAAGAAGAGCCCAGAACCTGCTTGGAATGGGCCTTCCTATTCCATTAACTCAAGACATTCCAGGTCAATCTCAGTATCCCATGAGTGCCAGGGAACTGACAGACACAATTCATCCTTACTGTACCACTCCAGAAGATCCTTTCAGGTTGTGTGTGCAGTACTGTTTGATCATATCCCAGACCTTGATGGTGCTGTCACAGCCACCTGGGGAAGGAAGGATGTGGGGAATGAACTGTGGAGGAGAGATGCAGGGAGTCCAACACATCTGCAAAACTTCAGGTGACATAGGGACAGGTAGGGTTGGACCATCTCCAGACAGGGAGACTCCACAGTCTCCATGGGGACCTGTTCCAGTGCTCTGCCACCCTCCATGGAGAGAAGTTCTTCCTCATGTGGAGGTGGAACTTGTGTTTTGGTTTATGGCCATCACTCCTTGTGCTGTCACTGAGCAGAATCTGGCACCATCCTCTGACACCCCTTGGGGATACTTGTATGGACTGATGAGATCCCCCCTCAGCCCTCTCCTCTCCACACTAACCAGGAACAGCTCCCGCAGTCTCTCCTCAGCAGGGAGATGCTCCAGACCCCAAACCATCTTTGTGGCCTCCCCTGGGCCCTCTCCAGCCGCTCCTTGTCCTGCCCTGGGGACCCCGAGCTGGACCCAGCATGGGACACTGAGCTCCTGCTGTGTCCAGCTGAGGGAGGCTCCTCAGGAACAGAAGGGCCCCTCTCCCCCCGCAGTGCCCCTACCTGTGGCCAGCAGCGTGGCCGTGGGGTCGCAGGCCATGGTGGCCACGGGCGCGGCGTGCAGGGCCCGCCAGGCGCGGGCACAGCGCGGCTCCCGCCAGCACCACTGGCGCAGGAGCAGCGCCCGGGATGCCGTCACCAGCACCTGGGGACAGGGACAGGCAGACAGGGCTGGAATTCCAGCAGGGCACAGGGACACAGCCAGAGATTTGGGCTGGAATTCCATCAGGGCACACACAGGGGACACAGACAGGGCCGGTGCCACAGCTTGGGCACTCAGCACATTCCAGGCAAATCCAGGAGGGGACACAGCGAAGGGCCTGAGGAGACTCCGTGGGGATCTCCAGAGGCACAGAGGTCATGGAACAGTCACGGGATCTCCTGGAAGGGGCCCATGAGGATCATCCAGTCCCACCCCTGGCCCCATACAGGGCTCCCCCAAATCCCCCCCCTTCCTAGAATGTTGCCCAAAGGCCCAAACCCACCTCGTCATCGGGGCTGAGCACGAAGGCAGTGACATCCTCCTCCTCCTCCTGGCAAAGGAGATCCCAGAGTCAAACCTCGGAGCTCCCCTCTGGCACCGATCCCAGCTCAGGGACCAACGCAAAAACACCCGCCCGTGTTCGGGGCCGTTCCCGGCTCTCTTCATTCCACGCACAGCCCGAGCCCCGCGCGGCCGTGCCCCTCACCTGCTGCAGGCTGTGCAGCAGCGCTCCCGTCTCCACATCGACCACGTTCACTTTGCTCCCGCAGGGGCAGAACATGAACTGCCCATCGCGGCTGATCTACACAAAGGGGAGGCAGAACGGTTACGGAGCCGGGAGGCGCGGCATTCCCAAGCCCTCCGGAGCCGGGCTTACCTGGATTCGCCCTCCCTTGTAGAACGGCTCGATCCTCCGTGACACGGCGTAGCTGGAAGGGAAAGAGCCGGGCGGGGCGGACCCGTTAGAGCGGAGCGGCGGCGGGCGGGGACTCCGGCCGCACACCATTCCCGCCGGCCCCTGGGCCGCCCTTGGCTGCCCATCGGGCCCCCCCGGTCCCGACTCGCTCTCCCCATCGGGCCCCCGGCCCTCACTTGCTCTTGAAGCGCACGGGCGCCGCGCCCGTGTCCGCCATGCCCACGCCCCACGTGCTTCCGGCGGCCCCGGCCGCTTCCGGCGCGCGCGAGTGACGCGACCGTCGGGACGCCGCCGGCGCCACGTTGGGTGCGGGCACGGGGCTCCTCCGGGGCGGGACAGACCCCCGATCCCCGCGGGACACCGGGGCAGACCNCCCCGCGGGACACCGGGACAGACCCTCGATCCCTGCGGGGCACCGGGACAGACCCGCCCGGCCCCCACGCCGCTTCCCTGCCAGCCAGGGCGTTCTCCTGCAGGGCATTCCCTCCCCGCCCCAAGGAAGAGACTTCCCGGCGCCATCCACGGGGAAAGGCGCGATTTTCAAACGGCAGGAAAGCGAAAGTAGACTTGACGCTGTACTTTAAGGAATTCATCTTTTATTGCACGTAAAACCACAGAGAGAACCATTCTGGGCTGTGACCGCTGTGTCGCCGTCCATGGGCCGGGTCCGTGCGGGAGGCCGCGCTCAGCACCTGCGGGAGGGGAAAGCGCTCAGACAAAGC
>VWZF01000911.1:12689-32297 GCA_013396755.1 Sclerurus mexicanus | reverse complement strand
GTGTGTGAGTGTGTGTGTGTGAGGGACACATCTCTGTGTGTGTGTGTGTGTGTGTGAGTGTGTGAGTGTGTGAGAGGAACAGATCTCTCTGTGTGTGACACATCTGTGTGTGTGAGTGTGTGTGTGTTTGTGTGAGGGACAGATCTGTGTGTGTGTGAGTGTCCTCAGGGAGGGCAGGATTCCTGACCACCCCAGTGTATGTGTTGGGGATAATGGGAAGGAATTCCTGGCAGTGAGGGTGGGCAGGCCCTGGCACAGGTTGCCCAGAGAAGCTGTGGCTGCCCCATCCCTGGAAGTGTCCAAGGCCAGGTTGGACGGGGCTTGGAGCAGCCTGGGCTGGTGGAAGGTGTCCCTGCCCGTGGCAGGGGGCGGCACTGGGTGGGCTTTGAGGGCCTTTCCAACCCAAACCGTTCTGGGATTCCAAAATCTATTGCCTCAATCTCTTTTCCAGTCAGGATCAAGAAGGCTTTATTGCCTGGCCTGATGGACTGATCTTCAGTCCAAGCCAGGGTGCCCAGTGCAGATGTTCACAGCTGGAGATGCCTGATGCAGATGTTCACAGGTAGGGTGCCTAGTGCAGATGTTCACAGCTGGAGTAGCTGGTGCAGATGTTCACAGCTGGGGGTGCCTGGTACCAGCTGGGAAACTGCCCTAATTCCTGCCATTCACGTGCAAGCTGTTCAGGAGGGAGAAGTGTAAACTGAGACGGCAGCAACTGACCTTTACCACTCCCCAACTGTCCTGTCCACCCTGCCAGCCTGGCCAGGAATGAAATGAATATCGCGGTGGGTGAAGCGAGTGGCTAAATTTGTGTCTTCAGACCAATAACCATCTTAAGTATTAATCTGGGCAGGCACTTACTGACAGCCTCTTTCTGCTGCTGCCCCGGCTGAAGACGTCCCATGGTCGGTACAGCTCTGCTGCTGTTGCTTGTGTGCAGAGCAGGTCTGGCTTATGGTCATGGAAGTGCTGCTGGAATGGGGTCAAGCTCCGGATAGTTCCCCTTAGGCTGGAAAATAAGCTTGGTAGAAAGCACAGCCAGGCCTGGGACTCACCTCAGCAAGGAGGGAGCTGCAGTGGGTGCAGGACTAACCCTTTGCTGCTTGGGCTGCCCCTCAATTCCCTGCCCTGAAACCTGTTGCGTGAGAACGTCGCTTTCCCCCTGCATGACCTTGTGATTGGAGTTTATAGATTTACCTCTTCTAATTAGTTTTTCAGGCTGCATTTTGAACCTGCGCATGTCCCTGTTATCGATTCCTTTGGACATCCTTTCCTGTTTTTAGCTAATCCTTGGTTGTGCTTGTTTCATGCCATTTTCCTTCAATGACACAAAGTCTGGGATTTCCGAGCAGGCCCTTTTGGTGCTGCAGGATACAAAAGAAGTTGTTATAATTAAGAGCACAGAAGGACAGACCTAGTAAAGAACATATTTCCCCTTCAAAGTCCTCATGCAGGAGCTGATGGAGGGAGATTTTGTTTTTTATTTAATTGGCATAATTTGTCCAGAAACTTAGTAAATTCACACTGACAGAGGGTAGGTTTAGTTTAGATATTAGGAAGGAATTTCTCCCTGTGAGGGTGGGCAGGCCCTGGCACAGGGTGCCCAGAGAAGCTGTGGCTGCCCCATCCCTGGAAGTGTCCAAGGCCAGGTTGGACGGGGCTTGGAGCAATCTGGGCTGGTGGAAGGTGTCCCTGCCTATGGGCTTTGAGGTCCCTTCCAACCCAAATAGTTCCATTGTTTTCTGTTAAATTCTTCCGTGCACATGCTGGAAGCTTGAAACAAATCCCATCCTGTTATGAGTTCTTGTGCTGGAATCAAGGAAGAGCCCAGCATCCCTGCAGCATTCCCATGTTAAAGGGGAGATCTCCCACTGTGGCTTTTGTTGTTTTTCCTGTTGTCCCATTTCCTGGGACCTGAGAGGGAAGCTGACCTTTGCTGTTCCTCTCGCAGTCCCACCGCAAGTTCTCTGCTCCCAGGCACGGCCACCTGGGCTTCCTCCCCCACAAGAGGAGCCGTCGGCACCGTGGGAAGGTGAAGGCATGGCCCAAAGATGATCCCAGCAAACCAGTGCACCTGACGGCTTTCCTGGGCTACAAGGCTGGAATGACACACACTGTGCGGGAGGTGCACAGGCCTGGGCTCAGTAAGGCTTGCCTGGAGAAGGCAGGGACCCACAGCCAGGAGGGAAATGTTGGTGGGAATCTCCTGGGAAAGGGGTGGTGGAGCACACAGCTTCCAGGTTATGTCCAAATCTTGGGTGGCCAAAGGCCACCTCAGCATGAGTTCAGTGTGGGGGCTCCTGGAAATGCCCACGCTGGGACAGTGACTGGTGGTTTGGGAGATGGGAAGGGTGGGACTGGCTGTGCGACCAAGCGAGACCTTGCCCCCAGCACTCACTGTGTCAGCCTGACCATGAATCCTCCAGGGAATGACCCGACCCCAGAGGGTGCTGAGCAGCACTCCCCTTTGCTGCCTTGCAGAGGTCTCCAAGCGGGAAGAGGTTGAGGCTGTGACCATCATTGAGACCCCACCAATGGTGGTGGTGGGCGTCGTGGGCTACATCGAAACACCCAAGGGCTTGAGGAATTTCAAGACTGTCTTTGCTGAGCACATCAGTGACGAGTGTCGGCGGCGCTTCTACAAGAACTGGTACGTGCTCCCAGAAAGGGTCATTACACACTGGAAGGGGCTGCCAAGGGAGGGTTGGAGTCCCCAGCCCTGGAGGTGTCCAAGGAATGACTGGACGGGGCACTCAGTGCTCTGGGCTGGGGGAGAAGGTGTGCATCGGGCACAGGGTGGACTCGATCGTGGAGGTGTTTTCCAATGTTAATGATTCTGTGATTCCCAGACTGGGAGGGTTCCTGGGGAACTGTGTGTGAGGGGATCCTCTCAGGACTTCCACAGGCTCTCAGCTCAGCTCCTGGTGAAGTGAAACTGCTGCTTATTTAGTCATGCACAGAGACACTGCAAACAGCTTGATGCCAGGCATCAGCATATGCATATGTAAATTTATTCTAATAGTCAGACGAAGTTAGCTCTCTCCACAATATCATATGGCAGGTTCGTTTTCCCTCGTGTAGGCTGGGCTCATCTACTACCCAGATAACTGGGATGCTTGAGCTGAGGCACCAAATGGAGCAAAACCAGATTTGTCAGGGGGGAAGTTGAGCCAGAATGTGGCCCCCAGCCCTTGTAAACACCAATACCCCAAATCCCCTCCCAGCAGAGGGAAAATGAAAACACCAATTTTCTTGCAGCAGCAATTGTGTCTCCTGTACCAGTGCCATGGAGACACACCCACCACAAGCCTCTGATCCCTCTTGCCTCCTGTCAGCCCCTGTCAAAGCCCGTTCACTTTCCTCTTTCCACCCCAAAGCCCGTGACAGTCAGATGCAGTTCAGGTACCCATAGGGATATGTCTGGCTGTTCCTAGCTGTAGGAATCTCCTGTAACAGTGCCATGGAGACCCACCCACCACAAGCCCCTGAGCCCTGTTTCCTCCTGTCTGATTTTGCGCCTGTATTTTGATGGCGCTGGGCCAGTCAGTGGGAGACAACTGGATTCCTCATGCAGAAGGATTTGAGTTCCCCTTGGATGAGCCCTTTTCACAGCTCATTAGGCACTTTCCTCTTCCCATCTCACGGCCCTGCCAGTCAGGTGAGGTTCAGGTACCCAGAGGTACCTTGTGACCCTGAGGAGATGCCTGGCAAGGTGGGCTGCCCCCCTGTGCACCATCTCGGGGTGCACAAGCCCTTCATCAGCTTTGCTGGGTGTTAAAACGCTTCTGTCGTAGGCACAAGAGCAAGAAGAAGGCATTCACCAAGTACTGCAAGAAATGGCAGGATGAGGCTGGGAAAAGGCAGCTGGAGAAGGACTTTGCGGCGATGAAGAAGTACTGCAAGGTCATCCGTGTCATTATGCACACACAGGTCAGGGCCTTCCCCTGGAGTGGGCAAAGGGGGGATCAGGGTCCTCCTCAGCTCTGGAGAGTGGTGAGGGCCTGGAGATGGAATCAGGGGAGCTTTGGTGGGGTCACAGAAGGCTGAGTGTGCAGGGGGTGTGAGATGGGGCATGCAGGCCATGGGAGGTACTGGCTGATCTTTCCAGCTGCCTCCTGACTTCCCTGTCCTCCAAAGCTGGGCTCAGCAGAGCTCCCTGCTCCAGGATTGCCTGGGAGCTGTGGTTTGGGCACTCTGGGGATGCCATACATCCATGGAGAAGAACAGGAGGAGGGCAGAGCCTGGGCAGGTGCTGAGCCGTGTGTCAGCAAGGGACTTTAGAACCCATGATCACCTCAAATTAGCAACTGGTGTCAAATGTTTTGGGCAAAAATAACCCCACGGGCAGGCACAGTTTTGCCAGATGCTGATTGCTGGATACACAGGGTCCCATTTTCATACTGATCCCTGGAGTTAAGGGCTGCTTGGGAGTCTGGGGGAGAGCTGAACTGGCTCAAGGCTTCACTTGTGGCTGGCACAGACCCTCTATGTCCCACTAGGGTGATTTGGCAGAGGGTTTGCACAGGGCGCTGGGACTGGGAGAGAGCGGAGGCAGCTCTTGGTGGGAACCAGAAATAACTGCTCAGTCTGGAAGCAGAGGTGGAGCAGGACCAGAGGAAAGGTGCTGACCCAGACTCAGGGCATCCAGGCTGCATCCAGGCTGGTCACAGTGTCCAGTCTCAGGCCCTGCTCTGGTGGTAGGCTCCTTTCCCATGGCTGTTACTCCTGTGCATAACTCTTGGAGTAGGATGAGGTTGGCCTCTCCCTGTGCTGCTGAGATTCAGGGTGTGCCCCAGCTCCCACCTGGCTTTGCACTGGGAGATGGGGTGGTCAGGCTCAAGGACGAGGAGTTGGCTCCAAGGAATCCCAGAAATAAAGGCCTGCTGCCCCAGGGCTGTGGCTGCTGTGAAAGGGGGTGACTGTGGTAGAGAAGGTGGTGAAGGGGCAGCTCTGCTCCCCCCTGTGCCCCTCACAAGCCCTGCCTGTATGTCCCTGCCTGAGGGGCGAGGGGAACGTTGTGCCTGAAGCCCCGTGTGGCACAGATGAAGCTGCTCCCGCTGCGGCAGAAGAAGGCCCACGTGATGGAGATCCAGCTGAACGGAGGCACCGTGCCGGAGAAGGTCGACTGGGTGCGCGAGAGGCTGGAGAAGCAGATCTCTGTGCACAGTGTCTTCAGCCAGAACGAGATGATCGATGTCATTGGCGTGACCAAGGGGCACGGGATGAAAGGTACAGAGCAGGGAGAGCCTTGAGTCTGCCCTTCTCACACGACACTGCCCACAGGGTAGTTTGGGGGGAAGAGAATGTTAACCACACGGAGAACCCCCAAGCTTTGCACAGGGAATAGCAAAGAGCCTCTGGACCTCAAGCCTGACATCCAGTTCTGTGGTAGCAGAGCTTGGTTTCCTTAATCTCAGGGATTCCAGCAACGGAAAAGTGTGACAGGGGCATCCCTGATGTAGATAAAAAGGAGTTGACCAGATAACCTCTGATGGAAAGATTTTCCCTGAGATTAAGGCCAGGAAAGGCCCTGTTGTCTGCTCTGCTCAGAGTCCTCCCAGGAGGCTGAGGTGCTGTCTGTACATAAATCAGCCTGCTCCAGTGGAAGGTGTCGCTGCCCATGGCAGGGGGGTGGAATTGTGTGATCTTTAAGGACCCTTTCAGCCCAAACCGTCCCAGGATTCTCAGATTTTGTGAACTCCTCACCAACCCCATGTTGCAGAGTTGCGGGTGATCCTCTGTGTGTGTGCATGGAACACTGGAACCTATCCCATTCTGATCCATGGGAAGTGAGAGCAGAGCTGTGCTCCGGCCTCTCCTGGTGCTCACAGCTCTCCTTCCAGCACGGTCTCTGCTGAGAACCGCAGACCAACAAGACTCTCCCTCCCTCCCACTTCCACTTCCAGGGGTGACAAGCCGCTGGCACACCAAGAAGCTCCCCAGGAAGACACACAAGGGCCTGCGGAAGGTGGCCTGTATCGGGGCTTGGCACCCGGCCCGCGTGGGCTACTCCATCGCCCGGGCTGGCCAGAAGGGCTACCACCACCGCACCGAGATCAACAAGAAGGTACGGCCCAGGAGGGCTCCCTCCGACCACCACACGCCTCCCTGCCTCCCATCCCATCTCCATCCTCCTTGTCACGGTGCCCTCAGCTCGCCCCAGCTTCCCAGATGTTTCCCCAGATGTCTTTCCTGGTGCTTTTTCCCTGCTCAAGGGCACATCCTGGTGAAAACCATGTCATCCCATGATTCTGTGCGTGCCTCTGTCAGGGGCAGGACTGTTCCCATCTCCGCTGCCTCTCTGTTCCCAGATTTACCGCATCGGCCATGGGATCCATGTGGAGGATGGCAAAGTGGTGAGGAACAACGCCTCGACCCACTACGATATCACGGAGAAGACCATCACTCCTCTGGTAAGGGCTGAGGGGTGACGGGGCTGTGACAGGCTCTGGCTCCGGAATCCAACCCAGGGAAGTAATTCCGTGTTTGGAGACAGCTGAGTAGGAAGTGATTTGAAGGAAATTCACTGCAAGAAAAGCAGTGATTCCTTTCCTCATGTTTTGAACATGGGAAACCACCCCTGTAAGATGTTTTTTAAAATCATTGGTAGACTTTAACTTTTGGTGGAAACTGAGAACTTAGTTAAAAGAAAAAGAAGAATAAATTACATTAAAAATCTGATATTTAACAGATAAATGTTGTTACTTGGTTTAAAAATTCACATTTGTGTATTAAAAGGTGTTAACTGAGGATTCTGGCCAGTTCTGCTCTCTTGTTCTGCAGTGAAGGAAGCGGGTTCTGGTTCCCCAGCGCTTGTTTGGTGGATCCAGCCGGGGCAGCTCAGCATGGCTGACATGGTGGACTAGTGGAAGGTGTCCCTGCCCATGGCAGGGTGGGTGACCTTTAAGCTCCTCCAGCCCAAACCATTCCAGGATTCTGTGATTCTCAGCAGGCAACCCAGAGGGTGTAAAATGTTGTGAACTTGAAGGACTGTCAAGCACTACCTTCTCCTTCCCTGGAAAATGCCCCCTGTGGACAGGTGTCCTCCCACCCTGCTCTCCTGCCCTCCAACCTCTCTGCCTCTCCCCACAGGGTGGTTTCCCTCACTATGGGGAGGTCAACAATGACTTCCTCATGCTGAAGGGCTGCGTCATGGGCACGAAGAAGCGCGTGCTCACCCTGCGCAAGGTGAGAGTGTGACAGCGCTGGGCAGGGCCGGGCTGTAGCTCTCCATTCCCCACGGGGAGAATCCTCCACGTGCTGGACAGGGGGGTTGGTCAGGCCCTTGATGCTGTGTTGCAGAGGGCAAGTGGCACAGGAGTGTGGTGCTCAGGCTACTGGCAGGTGGATGGTTTGTGAAGTGTGCAGGGAGGTGAAGTCTCTCTGGAGACAGAAGCTTCAAACCCCTGAGGGGCCCAGAAATGAAACCTTGGGTTGTGAGGAAAGGAAAGAGCAGCTTTCACCTGGCAGCTGGGCACCACGGTGTTGCTCCAAGGAGACATTTGTCTAAAGAATGTTCCAACCCTGTTCCAGCAGAGCAGATGTCCTGATTTTCTGTGTTGATAATCCCGATGCGTTGTGGCTCTCCTTTTCCAGTCCCTCCTGGTGCACACAAGCCGCCGGGCTCATGAAGTCATCGAGCTCAAATTCATTGACACTACTTCCAAATTTGGCCATGGCCGCTTCCAGACAGCTCAGGAGAAGAGGGCCTTCATGGTGAGTTCCCTCTGGGCTGACTCTGGCTCCTCGGGGTGCTAAAGCAACTGACTGACTCCAACCAAGCACCTTCTAGTGGAAGGTGTCCCTGCCCATGGCAGGATGGGTGGAACTGGGGAGTTTTAAGGTCCCTTCCAGCACCAGCCATCCCAGGATTCTGTGATTCCATGATCTGCTTCTGTATATAACAACAGCCAAATGAATGATTGAGAGTCTTGCATTAAGACAGCCACAATTTCAGTTCACACAACAGAAATTATGTGAAGGGAGAACACGATGATTGTGTGAGTGATCCAAGACAACCTAACTAGCAAATAATAGACCATATGGTCAACCAGTTCCCATTCACCTCGGGAAGTTTTAAACAAGCAGTTAACTTGGCAAGCACTGACTTGGCCATATGGTCCCTTTCACTTGGAATTGTGCACTTCTTTGATTTGTTTGGAATGATTTATAGCTTCAATGTTCTTAAGAGGAAAAAAGTTTGGGTCAAATTTAGGCAAAAATTGTGATTCTTTTGTCAGAAGTTTTCAAGAAGGCCAAGCAGGGTATTTTTCTTAAATCCAGGGCATAAAGAAAAATGAAATAATCCAAACCAAGCAGTTTCTGGAATAGTTTTGCAGCCTACACCAGGCTGGTGCAAGTCTGAACTGAAATGGAGGAAACATTGAGCAAGCCAGGAGAGAGAGAAGGAGAAAGGAAAAGAAACAACTGCCTGGATCCCACGCAGATGTAAACTGGGTCTGGATCAGGCCTGTCAGGCAGAAATGCCATGTGAAGCTGGCTAAGCCTCCTTAGTGCTGGGAGGGGGATTGGTTAGGCAGTGCCTCTGCAGAGCTCTTTAGAGGTTAAGCTGATTTCCTTCAGCTCAGTGTCAGGAGCCTGTTGTGTGTCACTGCAAGCCCTGAGCTGCTGTGATGGGGATCTCGGGGACAGGAGGGGCTTTTTCCTGGGTGCAGCTCTTTTCTCTGTCGTTTCCCCCTGTGTAGTCTATGGTAAAACATCACATTTGTCTGGAAGTTGAGGCACATAAGTAATTCCTGCCCTCTGTTCCCATAGGATTGATTTGTTCTGGGACAACCCCATTTTTTAGCCTCAGGCTCTGCGGAGTTGGATGCTGAGGAGCTGTGCCTTGGGCTGAGGGAGGTCTTGCCTCCTGCAGGACTCAGGCAGCAGCTCAGCAGCTTTCCCACGGTGAAAACACTGGAACACCTCCTGGAAATACCCATCAGCCCAGTTCCTGCTCTCTCCATATTCCCTGACAGTGACTGGCCCACCTGACTTGGGACAGGTCACTCCTTGTGCCCTCTGGCTGCTCTTGTGCTGGCCAGAGAAACAAACCCTTCCGTGCGAGGGCAAGGATGCTCCTCTCCCACTTCCTGGAGGGTGATGGAGGCTCTGGGGGGCTGGTGGATGGTGGCATCGAGCTCTGAGCTGGGCAGCAAGGACCAGGAGCAGCCTGGCACAGCAGAAAGGGGCCAGAGCTGCATTTCTGCTCCCCACAGCCCAGATGCTGCTGTTCAGGCCAGGTTGGTCTGTCCCTAACGCCAAACTCTCCTCTCTGCTCCCTTCCAGGGCCCTCAGAAGAAACACTTGGTGAAGGAGAAGTCAAGTGTGCAGGAAGAGCTGTAAGCATGAAGATACCAGGCTGCCGGACTGGGCACCTCCAATAAAGGGGCTCCAGACATTCCTGCTCCTTGTTTTCCTTCTGGAGGGATGTCTTGCCTGTTTTCAGGCTCCTCAGCAGGTGGGGATGGGCCAAGCAGTGCTTGGGATTGGCCCATATGGACAGGGCCTAACAGGGACAGCCAAGTTACTGCTCTGGCCTCTGGATCCTCCCTTTCCTTTGCCCAGTGATTTTTTTTTCCCCAGTCCCCCAAACCACCATTTCCCATCCTCTCTTCCAAAGGAGAGCAGAGCACTTTTGCCCCAGTTTCTACTGGGAATACAGGGCATGCCCCTGATGGTCTCTCTCCTGTGCCTCTCCCATGCTCACCCAGACACTGTTTTGCTGAGCTGAAGGTACAACCCGTGGGATTTTCCCTGCTCAACCCCCCGATCCCAGCTGGAATCCTCAGCAGACTTGGGGATTTGTGTACAACAAGACGGCTGCTGGGCAGGGCTGGGCAGCGATGGATTTATTGAGTTTGGACTCATTTCCCACCCGTGCTTCCCCTGCAGTCCAGCTGCCTGTGGGGAGGGTGGGATGCCTTGGAGCTGCAATGTTTGGATCAGTGATGATCCCAACTCCTTCGGTGCAAACCGGTCTGGGCGGCCTGCACCCTCTTTGGGAATCAGACAGTGGGAAGCCCAGCCTTCCACTGGTCCAAGGCTGCCTCTTTGACCAGGAGTCCTGGGAACCTGGGGCATGAAGTTCCTGGGTCTCCAGAAGCTCCTTGTCCTGTGCCTGGCTCTGCCCTGAACATGTGCTTGCAGGATTTGAGGAGGAGGCTCATCTGCAGAAGCAGAGGATGAGGATGAATCCAGGCCCAGCCAGGCCCTGGCTGTCCCCATGTCCCAGCGAGGTCCCTGAGCTCTGTGCAGTCTCCCTGTCCCTGGGAATGTGCTTCAGAGCCTCTTGTCCCCCTTGGCTGGGGGGTCCTGGGACAGTCCCACAGTGGGCGGCCAACGATCCAGGCCAGAGCGCATGATGGGAACGATGAGATCGTCCATGTTTGGCATCACCAAAATTTTCTGAAAGAGGAATCCAGAGTAACAAGTCAGTGGGTTTGAACACCACTACCTGCCTGGGGGCACAGCCTGGAGGGGGCTTGGTAGGAGCCACACATAGGACAGACAGGTCCTGGGCTCCCACCCCCTCAGCAGCAGCCCCAGGGGGTTCCCAGCTCTGCATATCGGGGTGAGGACAAGCAGGAACAGTTTTTCTTGGCCCTGCCCACCTCTCTGGCCTCATGGGTGTTCATGGCAGAGGGCAGAGACCAGCACTTTGAAACCATCCAAATGGGGGGCCCTAAACATCTGTGGGGGACATTTCTTTTCTTTGACCAGAGGTCTCAAAGGTGAGAGGCTGAAAACAAACCCTTGTGATGGAAGATCTCCCAAATGTCCCCAAACCAGAGCAGATGGGTGGATTCAGCCTTTCTGAGGGGTGTCTGCCTGGGACTGGCTGACACCCTGAGTTCCCCCTGCTTGCGGTGGGGCTGCAAAAGGGAGGAAACCACCTTTCCTCAAGCACTAGCCCTGGAGCTGCTTATTGGGGTTCTGTTCCTTGACTGCCCAAAGCTGGACAGTCCAGACCCGGCGCAGGCTTTCTGTAGAGACAACTGGCCCAGACTGAGGTTGATCAGCCCTGGTGGCAGCAACGCCCAGGACTCAGCAGGGTTTGCTGAGCCCCTCAGCAGCCCAGGCACCTGAAATTCGTGCTGCAGCTTCTTCTCGATCCACTCGGTGACGTGCAGGAACGTCACCTCCCGCTCGCCCAGCTTGGGGCGCACCTTCAGCTCCAGCTGGGGCGGCACTCGGAAGCTGTACCTGCGGGGGGAAAGGAAACAGGCAGAAAGTACCACATCCCAAAGGTGTGGCACAGCCCAGGTGGCCCCACTGCGGGGTTTTAAGGAGGAGGTGGCAGCTCAGTGTCCACGGATTCTGTCTTGGCCTGGGTGGAGACTCAGAGAAACGAGTCTGGGGCTTGGGAGAGCCCTTGGGGGAACAGCCCTGGCTTGCTGGTGCCCCAGGTGATCCCAAAGCACCAAAGCTGGCTCCTTGGAGCCACAGGGAGCAAAGGGAGCTGGAAGGAGGATGTGCACGTCGGGGGAAGGAGAGCTGGTACCAGACACGGTCCGTTGGTGGCGGCGGGATGTTCACAGCCAAGGTTCCTGCCAGCTCCTGCACCTCCACCGTCAGCAGCAGCGGCGTGTTGGAAACCTCCTCGATCTTCTTCTTGATGAACTCGTTTTCCGTGGCCTTCTGGAAGTACTTGGACTTGGCAATCTTATCCACAAAGCGCAAGATTTTCCGGCTGGTGCTGTTGCCACTGACGTGGCTAAAGTGAGAGGAGCCCCAGGTCAACACAGGGTTAGACCCAGGGCCCTGCTGCCTTTCAGGGTCCCCCAGCCCTCTTCCAGGGCATCCCACAGGGACAGGGTCCCTTCTGAAGGGCTGGCATCATGAGCTGTGTGTGCCCTCCTGGGGACACCATCCCCATACCTCTCCAGTGCCTCCCCGTGCCCCCTCTGGTGTAGACCCCCAACACCCCCTTACCCCTCCAAGCCAGGTGGGGGGACCCGCTCCCCCAGGGCCCCCATGGGCTCTGCTGCAGTGACATCTTCCTCTTCGGAGGAGCCGGCGCTGGATGACTCGGCGTCGCTGTCTGCCAGCAGGATCAGCCGTGGTCGTGCCCTGCGAGTGCCAGGAGCATCACAGGGGTGCCCTGGGTGCAGCATTGCCTGGCTCAGGAAGGAGGAGGAGGATGAACCCAGCCATGCACAGCCTCCTTACCCCTCTCCGCCTGCCTCTGCCGGGCCGCTCTCCTCTGCAGTGCTCTCCTTCCCCAGCTTGCTGAGGTTCATCTTCGTCTCCAGTGTCATCTGCAATGAGCCGCTGTAGGTGACCTCCATGTCCACCCAGAGCCCTGCCAGGGAGAGGGACGGGGTGAGACCAGGTCAGAACCACAGGGGCAGGGCTGCTTGTGCACCTGCCAAAGCCTCTCTGCTTCAAGGACCAGGCTGGCACCTCGGTGAAGCTGCTGAGGAGCCAGCCCTGGGGTCCCTGTGGGGCTCTCACCTCGCTCATCGATGGTGGGGTTGGAGGCGCTGAGGACCGAGGGGATGGATGTGCCCATGTCCAGCTCTGTCAGCGTCAGCTCATTCATGAAATAGGGGAGCTGATGGAGGGAAACCCCATGGGGATGGTCACAGCAGCCTGGCACCTGCCATGGGGCCTTGGGGACAGGGGTCCCCCCGGTGCTGGGATGCTCCTGCCTCTCACCTTGATCTTGCTCAACTTCTTCTGGATCTTGTTGGACACTTGCTCTGCCCAGTACTGCTCCCGGAGGAAATCCCAGAAGATGCGCCCCACCAGGGCGTTCATCCAGGACATGCCCACCTCGCTGTGCCCACCTGTGTCCTCGCCGAGCTGGGAGGGGACAGGAGCCACCGTGCCCTGGAGGGAGGTGGCCCCATGAGCAGTGGGACCTGCTGTCCAGGCTCTCCCCTGCCCCGGGGCTCGGCTGCTCCAGCTGCGGTGCCAGGAGGGAGGAGACGAACCACAGCCTGGCAGTGGCTCCTCACAGGGTCCATCAGTCCCACTCCCAGTGCTGGATTTGTCCCACTCACCTTGGTGGGCATGGGGCTGCCCAGAACCCCCTGGGAGGGGCTCCGGTTCGGGCTGGCTGCTCCCTGTGCTGGCACGAATCGGGCCATGTAGGTGTTGTAATCCAGGTAAATCTCTTCCACACTTCCCGACAGATCCTTGGGTGGGACAGTGGAGGGAATGTCCTCAGTGCTCCCTCCGCTGCTGCTGCCGCTGCTCTGTGGAGCCACTCCCATGCCTGGGGACATGGGCACATGGAATCCAAGAGTCATTTAGGCTGGAAAACCCCCTAGTGTCATCAAGTCCAACCGTGCCCCCAGCACTGCCAAGGCCACCGCTACACCATGACCGCAGGGGCCACATCACACTGCTTTTAAATGCCCCCATGCTCATTGCTGCCCACCAAGGGCTTGTGTTCCTGGCACATTTGCATCTCCCACCCAGACCAGTCCTGGCACAGAGCAGAGGCCTTGATGGCCGTGTCTCACCTGCCCTGGTGTCACCGTGGCTGCTGGCTGCCCCACGGGAGGCTTGCACGAGGTGCTGGTACCACTCCTCCTTCTCCCGCCCCGTCCTCCCAAACAGGTACAGGCACCTCTCCCTGCAGTCCCCTGGGATGTCCTGCCCGGACACTGGAACCTTCTTTGTCCCCTCATCTCCCTGCAGCTCCGCGTCCTGCTCCTCGCTGCTCCTGCCCTCCCCCTCGGCCGGCTCGGGGAGGAGGACACAGATGGGGTATTTCTTGTTCCACGTCCGCTTTCGGGCCAGGCTGGGGGGGCACAGGAAGACCTGAAGCACCAAGAGCTGGCGTGAGGCCAGGCCAGGCATGGGGGGTCCCCGTGGGAGGGCCCTGGGCACCGCCAGGCTCACCTTGGCGTCGGTCAGGTCGTAGCAGCGGTGGCTGACGAAGACGGTGTCGAGGATTTCCTCCTCGAAGGTGGCCCGGCGCGGGATGTTGCTCTTGGGGTAGGACAGCTTGAGGGTGGCCCCGTCCAGCACGGCGAGCACCGAGTGCGTGAGCGAGGGGTGGAAAAGCTCGGGGTCGTAGATGTGCAGCTGGTTCATCCAGCCCTGGCGGAGGGAAGGGGGAGCCGGTGTTTCCCGCAGTGCCATGGGGGCGAGGCAGCCTGTACCCACCGTGGGCACCTCCGGCCCCGGGATCCCCTCCAGCCCCACGCCCCAGGCCACCCCTCTCCTACCTGGAGGTGGAGGGTCTCCCGCGGCTCCCCTGAGAGCAGCTTGGGGCGCAGGTGGCCCCACGGTCCCCGTGTGTCGGGCGGAGCCTTCGGCACGAGGAGGAGGACGGCGAGGAAGCCCAGCACGAGCCCCAAGAGGAGCCCCACGCAGAGCCCGGCGGCGTAGGGCGGCAGGGGCAGCACCAAGTACCCGTAGGCGAGGAGGGCGATGGAGGCGAGGGCTCTGCCCGGCACCGTGCCCCCGGAACGTGCCGGCGGCGGCTCCTCGGGCGGTGGCAGCGGGGCTTCCGCGTCCTGCTGTGCTACCTCCACCACCTGGATCACATCCCCGTAGGAGCAGATCTCGTAGCGGCAGTTCAGGGTGGGCTCCCAGGGCGTCCAGTCCCGCACCCGGCGTCCCCCGGCCCCGCGTCCCCCCGGTGTGCCGGGGCTGCCCCCCGGCTC
Source organism: Sclerurus mexicanus (assembly GCA_013396755.1). Taxonomy (NCBI): domain Eukaryota; kingdom Metazoa; phylum Chordata; class Aves; order Passeriformes; family Furnariidae; genus Sclerurus; species Sclerurus mexicanus. The sequence continues at coordinate 17,670 of VWZF01000911.1, read as the reverse complement.
CTTCGCCCGGGCCGTGGGGCTGCTCTCCTCGGCCATGAGCCGGCTGAGCCGGCTGAGGGGCTCCTGCACGGCCTCCGACAGCCTCCTCCGCGTGTCCTCCAGCCTGCCGTCGCGCAGCCGGAGCAGGGTGGCGCGGCTCTCCGACGGGGAGACGCTGGGGGACGATGGGGCCGTGCGGGACTTGGCCGGGCTCAGCCGGGGCTGGGGGGCCCGCGGGAGGTCTGCCAGGAGCATCCCCCCGGGCTGGGGTGAGGGGGGACGCTTCGTGTCCCCGTCCGTGGTGGGAAAGAGCCCGCCGAGGTCCTCCCTGGTGCCGGCGGGATGGGGTGTTGGTCCGTCGGTGTCCCCGCGCCGAGGCGACCCTGGGGATGCTGCCAGGGCTGGAGAGGCGTCGGCCGCCAACGCAGCCTGGTCTGCCATCGCTCGCATCGCCGACGGCGCTGACGGGGAACAGAGGGATCAGCTCAGCTCCGTGTCACCCCAGGGCACAGCACGTTCCTGCCCCGCTCCTGCCTTCCCCATCAGCGTCACCATGAGCCCCGAGCAGGAGTGGGGGGACCCCAGGGACCCCATTACTATTTCGGGATGCACTTGGGGCACACAGCTTGTGGCTCTCCTTGGGCTTCCCTGCAGGGGTGGGACGGAGGAGGCACCGTGGCAAGATGAACTCGGTGGTGGTGTGTGGGATAAACCTCAGGCAGGCAATTAGCAATGGAGCTTGAGAACCCCGAACCACCAGCCAGGTCTGCAGCCAAGCAAGGAGGATTTTCCTGCACCAGGATGTTCTGTTGGTCCCAGTGAAAGTGTTGGGGCTGCAAGGAGGGATGCCAGGCCAGCAGGCAGGACTCCCTGACTCCTCTAAATGTTTCTGGCATAACCAGTGGTGGTTTGGCTCCCACTTCATGCAGCGCATGAACCGAAATGGAGCCAGTCCCAGCTCTGGTCCCAGCACAATGTGGGGATGTTCTGGGGGTCAGGAATACCTGGCTTTACTGAAGAGGCACAAAAGTTTCCCTGACAAAGTTTCTGTAGCCTTGAGGGTGTCCTTGGCCATGGCAAACTGCTATCCTGTCCCCACCAGCCACCACGATCCCTCATTGCTGCACTCCTTCCAAAGCCAAGGGCTGACCCACTCTCAAGCTCTGACCCCTCCGTGATTTTGGGAGGGAGGATGGATCTGCAGGATGGGCTCTGCAGAGCCATCATGGTGCTGAGCCAGCTCCCAGCAGGCCCGTGGGCTGCTCAGCCTCTGCCCCTTGCAGCATCCCTGCAGCAGGAGCAGGGATGCCATCCCAGGAACCCTGGGGCTGCCTCACACCCGGCACCGCGTCGCCCTGGATCTTCAAAGCTCCTCAGTGCCAGGAATTAATTACAGGCTGTGCTGCAGCTGCCTCCAGCCCCCTTTATATAATCTCACGTTCCTCGGCTCTCACTTTGCTTCTGATTTACAGGAGCCACTTGTTAACCCCAAATCACCCTTGGGTGATTGCCCCAGTGGTCCCAGCAAGCAGCAGAGAGCCCATCTAGGGGGTGGTGCCAATCCAGCCGATGGGCAGGGCTGTGGCACCTCTGGCACCCCTGGCAGACAGAGTGTCTGGGGCACCCAGCAAAGCACCCCAAAGCAGGCAAACAAGGAGAGAGCAGAGGAAAACAAATGATGGAGCTGGGCCAGAGAAGCGATTTAGTCTAGTGGAAAGTGTCTCTGTCCATGGTAGGGAGTTGGAACTGGATGGCCTTTAGGATCACCTCCAATCAAACCACTCCATGATTCTGTGATTTTAAGGGATCCCTTCCCTGCTCCTGCAGGGCCCTGTTCCCCTTCCAGCCAAGGACACCCCTTGCCACTCATCATGCTGGTTTTTTCAGCGCCATAGCCCCAGTATCCCCAGTACTGCCCATCACCCTTGGCTGTTCCTACCAGAACACCCCGGGGCTGGTCCTTGGCAGGTCACTTGGCCTGGCCACTGCTCCTTGTCCCCGCTGGGTCAGGGGACACTGGCTCCCCTGCGCTGGGCTCGGTGCTCCCCTCTGCCGTGCCCGTCTCTGCTCCCACTGCTCCCGTACTCGTGGGTTTTAAAAGCTAAAAAATATAAAAGGCAAAGAAAAAAAAAGAAGTCTGTTTCCTGAGAGACCATTAGCACGGTGGAAGACGGAGATAATAATAGCCTGGGTTTGCATGGGAGTTCTCCTCTGGCAGGGATGGTGAGCACAGCGGGGGCCACGCTGCTGCAACAGTCACCTCTGGGAGGGTGGGGGCACCAGGGATGGAGCCAGCTGGGTGCCATGGCTGGGCCACCAGCACCCCAGGGTGGATGGTCCACAGTGAGGAGCCCCGGGGCAGGCTTTGCTGCTGGCTCAGGCTTCAGAGAGCAAATGCTGAGTGTAGAAGTGCCCCAGCACAAACCCACCTCCCAGCCTGGAGCTTGTCCCCAGCCTGTGGCAGGATAGGGGGATTCTTTTTGCTCTTTACAGGATAAATTGGATAGAAAGGTTCCGGCAAGTGTTTTCATCAAGCTCTGGGGGCAGCTGGCTGGGCTCAGCTGGCTGGTGGGGTCATGGGGACGACGGTGGCTTCGGAAATGTCAGCAAACAGCTCTCAGGGGGTGTTGCCACAGCCCTGGAGGTACGTGTGCTGTGTTGGATGTGCCATTGAGGAGAGGTGCTTGAGACATCCCACCCAGGACATCTCTGCGGGGCAGGGACACAGGGCCCCCAGTGACTGTGCACCCCTCACTGCAGCTGGAAGCCGAAGCCACAACCATCAGCGAGTGTCTCCGCTGGATTCCAGCTCTGAAATTCGGCTCCTTGCTCTCAGCTCTGGTTCACATTCAGGGCTTGGATTTGACATGACACAGGCAAAAGCTGTGGCCCAGCTTGTGCTGCTGTCTTGGAGTATCTCACCTCAGAGCCCTCCCTTCACATGCCCAAGAGCAGGAGCTGGCACAGCACGGCACAGGGGGATGCTCCCTGGTCACCGTCCCATCAGTGCCCACTCGCTCCCAGGTGGGCGCTGCCCACCCGCTGTTTGCTTTGGTTGTCAAATCAGGGAGAGTTAATTGAAACATTAATTTCCCTCAGCCCTCAGGTTAATTAGGGTGGCGGTGGCACTGCGCTCTGCCGGGCTTTCCTCGCCCAGCCAAAGGAGCTGGAAATCCCTCTCTAATTATCTGCACAAGACACGGTGACAGAGCCCGGCTGCTGCGGCTGTGACGCTGCCCCTGGAGCGCTCCACGATACCCCGAGATCAAGGAGTGCTGGGCTTTGCCGCAGCCTCAGGATGTCACTCTGGGCAGTGGCCTGGGCACCGTGGGATCCCAGCTCTGTCCTCGGCTCCCACTTCCACACCACGTCGCTCCTTCTCAGGGGTTTTACTGGAGTGGATTTCATGCTGCTGGGGGAGCGAGGAGCTGGCTAGGTTTTGGCACCGCAGGAATGGTTCCAGTGGGAGTCTGAGAGCCAGCCAGCTCCTCGACCCTCTCCCAAAGCCTCTCTACCACCCTGCGCATCCCAGGGCTTGAGCCCAGCCCTGCCTCTCCATGGACTTTGCTTCGCTCCCGTGTCTCAGCCATTCCCATTCTCTGCCCGTCATTCCCAAGACCTTCACGTCCCTCATGGGAACTCTTAGCCCTGGGGAAGGATCCAGCCAGCTCCCGTAGCTATCTCATTTGCACCGGCACAGCTTCACCACGGGAATTTGGGTGAGCAGCAGACATTGGATGGACGGTGCTGCTGAGAACCCAGGTCCCGGCAGCTGCTGCGGCTCCTTCCACTGCCTGCAAATCCCGAAGGTGTGCAGGGCCCTGGAGTCTGTCTGGAGCTGTTCCTGACATCCCGTTCCTCTGATCTCGGTGGATCTTACGGGAGGTGCTCTCAGCGCATCGCATCACCCGCTCTCTGAGCGGTGACACGGCGCATTCCCGGCTCCCTGTGCCCCGCGGGGCAGCAGCAGAGCCCCTTCCTCCCCCAGCACAGGCTCCTGCCGCGAGTCATCGATCCCCGGGGCTGGAGCGGGAGCTGAGCCGGCCCGAGAGGAAGCCTGACCTAATTCAAGGCGGCAGCACCCTGCGGGCCGGAGCCGCGCCGGCGAGGGTCCCGCAGCCCCCGGGGGAGCTCCGCTGGGGAACGGGGATCCATCCGAGCGCGTCGCTGCGGCCGCAGGGCAGCAGGGACAGAGCGCGGATCGCGCCCAAGGGGCGCCGGAATTCCTCCTCCTGCGCCAGGAAAGGTGCCATTTCCATGAGAGCCCAAGCCCGAGGACTCAGCCGAGATTCCTTGGATAAACCAGGGAAGGAGGGACCTGTGGTGGTGATTTTTGGAAGGAGCAAGAAGCTTCAGCGGCTCATCCTCTCCAGAACCTGCCAAGGTTCACCTTCAAAGCCCTCACCTTGCCACACTCCGGGTTGCTGCCTCCGCCTCCCCGGGACCCCCGGTGCCCGCGGGCGGCCCGGTCGGACCCCGTATCCCCCCGGCTCTGCTGTCCCTGGGCCGTGGGGCGGGGGGGTCCCCGCTGAGCCTGTGCCCGCACCCACCCCCGGAGCCCTGGGGGGACCCCCAGTCCCGACCACCATCCACCCACCGCCCTGCTGGGGAAACTGGCGCTGCCCGGCCCCGCCGCCCGCCCCGGGCCCCGCCGCGCCCGTACCTGCGGCAGGCGGGGGGCCGGGCACGGTCGGTCGGTCCCGGTGCGGGAGAAGGACGAGCAATGCCGGCGAGTCGGACTGGTCCCAGTGCCGGCGGAGGATAACAGGGGGTCAGTCCCGGTGCCGGGGGGGCACCGGACCCTGTGCCGGGGAAGAAGAGCCGGTGCCGCTGCCAGCGGCAGTGACGGTGCCGGTGTCGGCGCCAGTGACGGTGTCGGCGCTGATGGAGGCCGGCCGGTCCTGCTGCCGGGATCCAAGGACTGATGTCGGTGCCGGGATTGCAGGGCCGGAGCCGGTGCCGGGTGCGGTGCCCAGTGCCCGGTGCAGGGTGCGGTGCCCAG
>VWZF01000911.1:0-12477 GCA_013396755.1 Sclerurus mexicanus | reverse complement strand
GAGCGTTTTTGGGGGGGGGATTGGGGGTGCGGGTGTCCTGCGGAGCATCCTCCACCCGCGGGGACCGGGCTGCGGGTCCACCCTCTGGGGCCATTGCTGGGCGATCGCCGCGGTTGGGAGGGGGGGTCCCTGCCGTGGTAAGGGGGGTCCCTGTAGGGTTTGGGGGTTCCATCCCTATGGGGGCCCCTTGGGCTGCGGGACCCCTATGGGGAATGCGGTTCTGCCCCCTCCACCCCCTGCCCGGCCCGGGGGTCCCTGCCGTGGTAAGGGGGTCGCTGGCCCCGACCCGCGCGGCCGAAGTCCCCCCGCGTGTCGCGTGTCCCCGCGCTCACGTGTCGCCCGCGCTGACCCCGCCTCCCCCCCGCAGGCATCTACGTGTGTGCCAAGTGTGGCCACGAGCTGTTCTCCAGCCGGGCCAAGTACGAGCACTCCTCGCCCTGGCCGGCCTTCACCGAGACCCTGCGCGGGGACAGCGTGGCCAAGCGCCCGGAGCGCCCCGGCGCCCTCAAGGTGCCCGAACCCCCGGGATGTGCCACCCAAACCCCCCACGGGCTTCGCCCCCCGGAGCCCGGGCCGGGGAAGCCCCCCTGCTGCCAACCCTCCGCTTGCTTTTCCAGGTCACTTGTGGCAAGTGTGGCAACGGGCTGGGCCACGAATTCCTCAACGATGGCCCGAAGAGGGGCCAGTCCCGCTTCTGAATATTCAGCAGCTCGCTGAAGTTCGTCCCGAAAGGTGCCAGCTGTGGCTGGGCAGCTGTTCTGGCCGGCGGAGCTGTTTTTGGGGAGCTGCTGGTATAGCCCGGGCAGGCTGTGTGCACTGCACTGCTCCCAGCAGGGCTGGCTGTGCTGATAAAGCCCAGGGGCTGCTCCGGACTCCGGAATCAATCTCAGCCTGCTCAGCTGCAGCTGGATGTGACTGCAGCTCCTGGTGGCACCACGGGGCTCTGTGGTGGGAGGGCCGGCTGAGTGTTGGGGGGGAGGGTTTCTGCTGGGGGTGCAAAGGGAGGGGAGGGAGCGCCTGTGGTGGGGCTGGTCACTTCTTGGGGGAGTTATAGAGTCATGGAATGGTTAGGATTGCAAGGGACCCGAAAGCTCATCCGGTGCCACCCCCTGCCATGGGCAGGGACACCTTCTACCAGCCCAGGTTGCTCCAAGCCCCATCCAACCTGGCCTTGGACACTTCCAGGGATCCGGGGGCAGCCACAGCTTCTCTGGGCACCTGTGCCAGGGCCTGCCCACCCTTCCAGGGAAGGTTTTCTTTGTAATATCCAATATACATTTCCCCTCTGTCCATTTGAACCCGTTCCCTCATGTTCTGCCCAGGGATGCCCTTGTGAAAAGTCCCTCTGCAGCCTCTTGTAGGCCCTTTAGGTCCTGGAAGGAAGTTCTGAGTGTTGCAGCAACCCTGTGGGCAGGGAGCAGGGCTGTGGGGAAGGGCAGGGCTTCTTCCCTTATGGTTATCGTGCTGTTTGCTTCCTCCAAGTCAAAGAAAGGCCTCAGGAGGCCAAATTCTGGGCAGCACCCCGGCCATGAGCTGCTGTCCTGCTTGTTGGACTGTGATGGTTGTGAGATGTTGTGTAGCAAAACACACATAATAAAAAGGGCTGGTGGTTCTGGAGAGAGAAACACGAGCCCTGATTGTTCCTCCCCCTCTTTTAGGTAAAGCTGACAAGGACCTGAAGGACGAGTAAGCGAGCTGCTCCCCCTGGCATTCTGTCCTGGACTGATCCTGCCTTCACACCTTGGGGTGCACCATCCCAGCAAAAGGAACCCTAAGGGAGCTCCTGGTTTCCCTGACTCGGTTCCCCCCTCATTTCCTTGTCACTGTTCCCTCCTGGTTTCCCTGTCACAGTTTCCCCCTGGTTTCCCTGGTCTGGTTCCCCCTTGGGCTGTTCTGACTCGAGATCCCAGAGGCACCTGGGGGAGGTGAGGGGCGAATGGGGTTGCTGCAGCTCTGTACTGCTGGGTGGAGGGTTGTGTGACCTGAGGGTGTTTCACAGGAACTGGAGTGATGCAAACCCCACAGCTCTTCATTTCCCCCATCCTTTCCCATCTGTGCTCCCCAGCATCCTCCCCTCTGCCAGGAGCAGAACCCTTTGGGTTTTGTCCATCCAAGGAGTGCCTGTGCCTGCACTCCTAGCTCTGCTGAGCTCTGGGGAGGGTTCGCTCTTGACTTCAGCCGAGCCAGGACACTCTCCAGAGCACAGCCAGGCACTGATGCAATCCAGAGTCGCTCCACTGGCACTGCCAGGGAGTCACGCTGGATTAGCTGGGGTCAGAGTCTGGGTTAATCCCTGGTGCTATTCTGGACAAGGATCATGGTATGAATTGCCCTATATAAACCCTCCCAGGGTGCTGGGGCAAGGATGTTTTATGATCCCACTGGGCAGCGCCCAGGTGTTTTCCCCCCTCTGCCCACCTTGCACACAGCAGAGACGGTTCTAAATCCATGTACTCAGTTCTGCCTTGGCCTTACAGCAGATTTATCACTGTGCAATAAACTCCAGTGGCGCTCAGGTTCCTCCTGGCTGTGCCCTGGTGGGAGGGAATGCTGGAGTCAGGCTCGCTTGGCACAGCTCAGGCTTCAGGAACCACGTCTGTGCTGCCTCAGTGCTCCAAAGGGCTGTCACACTGACCTCTTCTTAATTCAGCAGCTGATTCGTGGCCTTCCCTCCCTATCCCGGAAACCAAATCCTCTGGAATCAATGCACAAGGATTTTTGAAGATGGGAAAAGCTTTTGCTGACCCGTGGGGTTTTGGGGCTGCACTGCCAGCGTGGTTCTGGTGCAGCTGCACTCAGGGACACGTTGGAGGGGTTTCCCTCTGTGTGTTTTGCCTCAATCCCACGGCTCTGAGGGCACCAGTAAAAGTTTGACACACCAGTTCATTAACCTGGAGCTCACTGCTGGTCTCGTACCTCTTTCCATACTGAAAATAAAGCACTGATTCACTGTGTTGGAGTGTTAAACACATTGGGAGTGGCATCCTGGTGCATCTGCCATGGGCTCCTCTGCTCGGGGGTTGCAGGGATGGGGAGGTTGAGGAGGGGGGGGAATGTGTGTAGTTTCACCCTGAATCTGTTCCTGTTATCCCACATTTTGCCATGGGAAAGGGGGATGCTGGGGTACTGGAGGCCTCTGGGCATTCCCAGGGTCAAAGCTTCACTGGGGAATGTTTGCTTTTCCCTCCTGTTAGCACTTTTGCCCAAATGGAGATGGTTTTAGCTTGTTTCAGTGTGTTCTTGGTTCCTCCTGGGCTGGCAGGATTTTCTGGGCAGAGGGAGCTGGGGTTTAGCAGTCTCATCAGAATTTCCCTGCACAAAACTGCCTGCAAGATCCCTCTCTGGCTTGCAAGGGGCTCTTCACCCCATCAGAGCTGGAAACCAGGTTCCTGGGGACTTGAGCTGGGCTTTGCCAGGCTCCAATTCCCTCCTCCAAAGGGGTGAGGTCCACTCTGAAACACAGGAGCCAGCACCACGTCTCCCTCCATTGCCCTCACCTCTAATTACTCACCAGGATCCTTCTGAAGGCTTTTTGACCGATTGATCCTGGGGAGAAACTCTTCCCTGGGAGGGTGGGCAGGCCCTGGCACAGGGTGCCCAGAGAAGCTGTGGCTGCCCCTGGATCCCTGGAAGTGTCCAAGGCCAGGTTGGACGGGGCTTGGAGCAGCCTGGGCTGGTGGAAGGTGTCCCTGCCCATGGCAGGGGTAGAACTGGATGGGCTTTAAGGTCCCTCCCAACCCAAACCATTCCAGGATTCCCCCTGGACTGGCAACCTCCGCGTGAGCCTTGGAAGGGATTTTTGGAGTGCTTTCCCCTGAGAGGCTGATGATGAGGCAGCAGAGATTCCTCCCACTGCTGGTGTGTCCAGCAGCTCGTGCCAGGGGGGATCCAGCCGGGATTCCACAGCGCCCTGCAGTTCGTGGATGCGGGCACGGGAGGGTGCCCGTGTCTTTCCTAACCCTTCCCCAGGCGCCGCGGCGAGGGAAGGAGGATGCTGGTGTGCGATCCTGTGCATCCACCCTTGCAGCGACAGGAAGGAAAAACACCTGGAGCCAAAACCCCTCAGGATGGTTTCACTAGGGATGGGGCATTTTCCTGGCAATCTGGCCGAAGATGGGATTTTAGCAGGGGTATTAAAGGCCTGAGGGAGGAGAGCTCCAGACCCTGAAGGAAAAAGCCCATCCCGTGTGATTTTGCAGGAATATTAAAGACCTCAGGCTGGAGGGCTCCAGGCAGCTCCTGGTGCTGAGGATGAACGAGACGATCCTGCAGGGAATATTCCATCCCACCCCATCCCATTTTGGCAGCGATATTAAAGACCTGAGGGTGGACAGCTCCAGACAGCATCTGGTGCTGAGGATTTGGGATGCAATCCTGCAGGACAGATCCCATCCCGTCTCCCCAGGCACCCTCAGCCACCCCACGCACCCACAGGCTCCTTCACCCTCCCCAGGGTGCTCCGGGCACTCAGAAACCAGCTCTTCCCTTCCCTTCCCTCCCTCCCCGGCCCGGGCATTCCCTCTGCCAACTCCCTCCTCATTTAATTATTACACTAATGACAATTCCGCCTTAACGAGAGGATTTTGCTTAGTTGGGAGCAGCTCAGCTTTAACACACAAATTGAATTACGTTTCCAGGCCGACACAAACTTCCCTGGCTGTTTGAAGAACCATTCATTTCCTCCCCCGTAGCCTCCAGCTGACCTTCCCTGCTGGATTTTGCCATTTTTTATCCGTGTGCCACGCACGGGACCTGCCTCTGACCCTCCTCGGGACGGCTCCAGCCGCCGGCACAGCGGCCAGAGCCCGCCCCGAGTTCCATTAATTCTCCTCATAAAGAGGACAAGCCCTGGAGAAATTATGTTATGCAAGGAAAAGGAAAATGACGCTCGGAAGCTCTAATTACTGCGATTCCTTGGAGCCAGTACTGGCTGCTCCTGCTCTTGCTTTCACCTGGAATTCTCGCTCCTGTTCCCAGTGTCGCCCTGGCCTCGCAGGGACAGTTCCTTTATATTTGTGGAATTTTATTTAACTGTATCCTTTGATCCACAGTTTTTCCCACTCCAACCGGGCCCACAGCTACCCCATACTGGGCACGGTGAACAACCCAGGTGGCCCCAAAGCCCAAACTCCAAAAGCCCAAGACCCCAGAGAAATGTTTTTGGGGGGTTACACGTTGGGATATCCCTGATTTGGGGTGCTCTGGAACAGTCAGTCCTGGGAAATGGGTGTTTTCCCCCCAAGATGTTCGAGGTCCCATCCTGGTGATGGGCTCTGGAGCATCAGGTTGCTTGAAAGGGATTATTTGAGTTCCTTTTGGGGCTGTGAAAGTGCAGGTATTGTGTTAATTACAGCAAATAATGTGATGGCAATTAAAAACAATCCCACCCCACCATGATTTCCTGGCAATGTGGGATTGGCAGGAGGAGAGGTGCCCCTCCGTCTCCTCACCCCATCCATCCCAGCCATCTCACCTGTCCCGGGGCACTTCCAGCAACAGCTGGAGAAAATTAAAGGCTTATTCCACTTCATTCACCCATAACTTCGTGTCTCCCTATGCCAGCACCCACCCTGGGTTGCCACTTGCTGGGCACTCACTGACATCCCGTCGCTGAGGTTTGGCTAATCCGACTGACCCTCCCAGAGCCACAAGGTGGGGAAGTTTGTTTTCAGCTTATGGTGTGCATTAATTAGGGAGATAATGACTGGAAACATCCAGAATGAGTCTGAGCACGCCGGAAAAATATTTAGCTCGAGGAAAATTTTAATCTGTTGGGTTTTTTCCCTTCCCTGGATGTTGAGATCTGATTTTTTAAGGCAATTAGTGAGGGTTTAGTTGTTAATCAGTCATACTTAGATGCTTGCTTTGGGGTCTTATCTCACGCTCCCAAGTGAGCATCGCTTCTAATCAGGAGCTTCATTTTTGATGTGGGAAATACCTGTCCCAGCCTGGTGCAGGGGTGTCCCTGTGCTTGGCACCGGCTGCACCAGGACGTGACATGGGAGGTTGAGATTGGATATTAGGAACATTTGTTCATGAAAAGGGCTGTAATGCACTGGAACAGGGTGCCCAGGGCACTGGTGGAGTCACCATCCCTGGAAGTGTTCAAAAAACGTGTGCATGTGGCACTTGAGGACATGTTTTAGTGGTGCTGGTTGATGGTTGGACTTGATGATCTTAAAGATTCCATGATTCTCTGTCTTAAGAGCCATGTCAACCATGGGCTTCATCCCCATCCCAAATTTTCGAAGGTGACTTCCCTGCACTGGTCCCCCAGATTGTGCCCAGGGTGGGACTGGCCCCCCAGCCAAAGCCCCATCCCATGCCGTGGGTGCAGACGGAGCCGGTGCTGGACCCTGAAACGGCAGTGCCAGCGTGGGGATGCCACAGCACTCCTGCCCTCTCCATACCCCACCGTGGAGCTGGGTGAACCATCCCAAAACACCCTCAAGGGTCTGGGGAAAGGGGCCACCAAGGAAGGATGCTCCAGGCTGTGCCGGCATCATTCCAGTCTGGTGCCAGCATGCGACCAGCTCTGCCAGCATCGGCCTGGCACTGTGAGCATCGGTCCAGCCTTGTGCCAGCACCATCCCAGCCCTGTCAGGATCATCCCGGCCCTACCAGCACCATCCCAGCCCTACCAGCACCATCCCAGTCCTGTGAACATCAGTCCAGTTCCATGCCAGCACTAGTCCAGCCCTGCCCCTACACCAGTCCAGCCTTCCCAGCATTGGCCCAGTCCCATGTCAGCATCATCCCAGCCCTGTGAGCATCAGTCCAGCCCTCCCAGTCTCTGCATAAGCACTGATCCAGTCCTGCCAACGCTGGTCCAGCCCTGTCAGCACCGGTCCAGCCCTACACCAGCATCACTACATCTCTCCCAGCATCTGTCCAGCCCTGTCCCAGCATCATTCCAGCTCTGTGAGCTTTGGTCCAGCCCTGTGGCTGCTCCTGTGACCACCCCAAACCCTCCCGTGGTGGAGGGCAGTGCCTGGCTGGGGTTCTTTCCCCACGATCCTCGTGCCGTGTTCTTTAAAACAATACACTTCACTGTCTACAGTAATGATTTGTTGCTTGTAAAACCACCGTGATTAACTACAGTTTAGCCTCCTGGTTTCATGTCTTATCATGTTTCATCTCACACAAAAGACATTTACAGTCTATTTTCAACTTCAAAGCAAATGCTTCTTGCGTGAGCATTAAGGCAGAGGCAAATATTTAAGCAGAACCTGTATGGAATTAGTGTCTCTTGATGTTCCCTGCTGAGTGAGGATGGATGGCTGCCCCAAAAGGCAGGTTTTTCCTATTGTTTTATGAACCAGTGATTAATATTTCATGTTCCCACTGTAATAGATTTGCTGGCTGGCACTGGCCTGCCCCGACAGTGCTTTCTTCATGTCTTACATGTCCAGCTTTTGTGCACTTGGATATAGGGAGTGCGACTCTTGGCAGGGTCCTCTGGGCTTATTGAAGCCTCCTGCTTGGGTTTTCTTGAATTAAGTTCATCTTGTTCTCCTTCCCCGCTGAAACCTCTGTCCTGTCACTTCATGGGGCTCTGCCCCAGCCTGGACCCCTCTGGTGCCCCAGCTTTTGGGTGGGTGCTGTTCCCTCCCTCCCTGGCTGTGCTCCCAGTGGGATGGGGATAGAGAGCACAGCACTGCAGGGACTGGATCCTGCGAGCGGATGAGGCTGGATCCTGCCCCACAGAGATGTGGGGTATGAACTGCGGAGAGAAGCTGCTCCCACCCCTGGTCCCAGCCTCTGCCATCACCACCCAGCACTGCCCGTGGGTTTCTGCTTCCCAGCTCCGCAGGAGGAAACAGCAATTGCATTGAACTCACCAGCACTTCCACACCACAAATCCCAAAAAACCCACTGAATTCCCACCCAGCCTTGTCAGGGCGGGATGAAAACGGCCCAGGACCAAATTCCTGCACTTTGAAGCCGAGGACACGCTGGCAAGTGTTTGTCTGAACACTAAATATAATAAAGCCAGGAACTGTAAGGGACTGTTCTGCTTATCATCCAGCCCGGAGTTAACCTAATTCAATTAGCATGAACAGTAAATATAGCTCGTTTTAATTCAGATGGAGGGATTGCTGTGGCCCAGTCCTTTAATTTCAGGAGTGGGGAGGCTGTGGGAAGACTGCCAAGAGTTTCTGCAAAGCCCACATTTTCTCCGGGACCGGGTGCTCACAGACCACCTCCGAGGACCTGCTGTGTTTGGGATGAGGTGAGGGGCTTCCAGGGGCACCTGGCAGGATCCAAGGATTTTGAACTGCAGCATTATTGGACGGAAAACTAAGACTGGAAATTGGTGGGGTCTATTTAAAGAGGAAAAGGCTCGGGAGCGATGCTGGGGCCATGTGTCTGCCGGGATGTGCTCATTCCTCTGAGATTATTTTAAATTCGAGCATCTTTTCTGCATCACAGTCTATCTTTGTTCCCCTCTGACGTCTTGAGTCGGGGCTGGGGTTTTATGGCCAGGGCTGTTCCTGCCAGCAGCACCACAGCTCTGCTGGAAATCAACTTCTCTGCCTTTCAAACCAATCTTACAGTCATCAGACTCAAAGTAAGGGCTCAAACTAGTTAATCGCAGATTAATTTAAGCTGCTGGCTCTGGTGGGTGAAGCACCAAGGCTCTGGCAGGGATGTAACACAGGCAGGAGGTGCTGCCTCTTCCAGGCACGTCCTGTGTCCGTCCGTCCATCTGTCTGTCCAGTGTGGGGACTGGGATGCTGAACCACACGGCTCCCTGTCATCTGTCCAGACAAGCTAACCCTGGACATGGGACAAAAATGGGTTGGTGTGCACTTTTCCAGGGAATTCTGGCTCAAAGGGAGCAGGGCCTGTGGGTTCAAGTTTGCCCAAGTGCGTGGGACCAGGTGGGTGATGGGTCACGGGCTGAGGAAGCCGGTGAAATGTTTTCCATCATCTCTCCTGACATTCCTGCATAACTTAGACTGCACTTAATTAAAATAGCTCATTTAATGGATGGCTCCAAAGATGAAACGCTGGAGATTGTCCACCTTTCCTGTCCGTCCCACGCACAGCAGGATGGGATGGCAATGCCCTGCAGGGATGTGGGGGAAACCTGTGGGACCGGCAGCTCCGGGGGCAATGGGCATGAAAGGACTGTGGATTTGGCACTCAAAGAGCTTTTGAATCCCCTGGATTGTGCAGTCCCAGGGAATCTGAGCCTTCCCATCCCCCAGCTCACCCATGAAGTGAGGTAGAGACCAGCAGCCCCCATGGAGCTGGTCCAGGTTGTCCCATCGCCCCACAGCAGTGTGGGATGGGAGCAGGAGTCTCTGCTGGGAATACACCCATCCAACTGGGAATACATGCTCTCCCATGTCAAAAATCTCTTATCTCTCTCCACTTCCTGGGGTTCACAAGCTCCAGGTTCATCAGGCTGGATGTGTCCCCTTCCCTGGCTTTCCAAAGCTCCCTGTAATTAATGAAAAGCTAAAAACGGTCTGAGCAATGGGCAAATCCATCCTTTCCCAGCCCAGAAGCACTGGCTGATGGTCATGGAGACCTCAGTCCTGCTTGTCCCATTGCTTTCCAGAGCTGGATGCAGCAGTCCAGGATGCGCCAGGCTCAATGGGACATGGAGTTGTGCTGGAGCTGGTGCCTGTGGAGTCCTGGCTGCTGAGAGTCCCACGGGAAGGGGATCCCATGGGTCTGATCCCGCCAGCACAGCATTTTAGCCTGGAATTGTGGGGTTTGGGGGGAAAAACAAAAACCCAGTGGTTGCACATCCCTGTGTACCCAGGCTCCTCATGTCCTGTGCAGGACATCCTGGCTGTGCCAGGACACCCATCCAGAGCCAGGGCAGCTGTTCACATGTGTGCTGGGAGGGCTCACATGGCTGTTTGCCCAATGGGCAAAAAAGCCCAGAAATAAACCTTGTTCCAGAGGGATTCAGAAGGAGCTGGGCTCCCTGAGGGGGGCAAATGCCAGGCCAAGGTGTGGATTAAAGGGGGGAACAAGGACAGGTGTAATTTGTCCATACCCACCGAGAGGGATTGTGTCTTCAGCTACAGCTGCTCCTGCACGTGAATCACCCAGACATGCGAGGTATTTGTTTAATTTCTCGGTTCCTGGCCAGGGCCTGTGTCCTGATGCTTATCAAAGCGTCCCGATGCTTATCAAACCTGTGGCTTGGCCGTGGGCTTCAGGAAGGAATCGTGCACTCGTGTTAATCCAAGGCACTGCCTAAATCTTCAAAACTGGGCCCAAGTGGAGCCTCTGCGTGGGCTTGTGGCAGTCGCTGTTGGAGCAGGACCAGTTGCACCTCGCGTTGTGCAGGATGTGAGTTTCTGCTTTGCACGACAGTGGGGCGATGGGTATTTTGGATGCCGACATCCCGGGGAGGTGGGAACACGCAGAGGGAGCCGTGGCCACCCTGAGCTCAGCCTCTGCCAGGCTCCGAGCGCCTCCTGATGCTTCCCGGGCTGTCCCCAGCATCCTGGGGACGTGGCTTGGCTGCCGCCCCCTCTCCCCGCGCACCCGCTGCTGAGCTCGCTGGTGCTTCCCGGGAGAGCTCTGCCCGCGGGGCTCCAGCCCACGAGGAAGATTAAATGACTGCAAACCATAAAGGAGTCCGTAAAATTAGCGGCTAATTAGCGGCGACTGCAGGGCACATCACACCACGGGGTCCGTCGCCTCCCCAGCCCCAGATATTTGCATGCGCTCGTAGCCCAGAGCTAGCAACTTGTAATTGCAAAATTAGGGCAAAACAAGTGATTTGTTGCTACAAATGATAAGAGGAAATGGAAACGCCTCCCGGCAGAGCTCTGGCAAGGCGGGCATCTGACTCCTGGCACAATGGGCTGCAGGAGGGGAAAGGATGCTGAGCAGGAGGGTGGCCCTGGCTGTGCCTCCCGGGCAGGACTGGCAGGACTCGGTCCAGCCTTTGGCAAGCACGGAGCACGGCACGTGGAGATGGGCAGATGTGGGCTGCAACAGGGTCTGCCGTCCCCTGCCACCAAATCTACTGTCCCCTGCTGCTGCACGCAGGGACGGGCTGGCACAGCCCCCAGAACAGGGAGGGGGATGGACCAACCAACCCAAAACAGATAATGAAAATGCCCGGGTTATTGTGGGTCAATTTGCAGCGCTGGGATTTTCCTTCCCTCTGCTCTGGTTGCAGCAGGCCTGAGCTGGGCAGCCTCTGAGGAGAGGACTGCAAAGCATTTGCTGTAGAATCCGAAGAATTTGGAGTGAAACCCCCAAAGAAATTAAGGACAGATGGGTTAGAGAGAAAAAAAGAAACCCAAATTCCTTCTGCTGCTCGGTGCCTGCCTCCAGGGCACTGCCTGGTCCCTGCTGTGGCTCTGGGCTGCCCGGGGGGATGACGGGCATCATCCTGTGTGCCAGGCAAGCCCCCAGGACCTCTGCCCTGGGGGTGATGCTCCTGCAGCACCAAGGGCCATCCCCACTCTGCCCGTGGCTGACCCTGATGGCCCTGGAGACCTCGGGGTTCCTCTGGAGATCCCCTTGTTCCCATCCCTGGCGACCATCAGCTCCTCGAGCGGAGCAAAGTGCAGCGGGAGACACGTGGGGAGAACGAACCTCCTCTCCTCACCCCAGAGCTCCTGGTGAGGCTCCGGGGCTGAGTCCAACGCAGGGGCTGCCCGGCCTGTGAGTCCTGTCCCCAAACCCGTGTTTATGTGCCGTAATCACCGGGATTAGGAGCTTTCTGCTCGGGCTGGCGCTGGAACGCTGCCGGCCCCAACACCTGCGTGCTGACTTCAGCACCTCAAATATTTCTGATGCAATTCCTTCTTTTTTTTCCCCCACTCCTAAAGCAGACTCGATGTGTTAATGGGTAGAAACGAAGCATAATTGTTCCTTTGTGTGAAATCGGTTGGTAAAATAGCAGCAGTTTGGCTGCCAAAATCGGAGCTGCAAACAGGTCGGGGTGGGATCCACCTGGGCTTCGCTCTGGGATCGCCAAGAGAGCAAAACCTTCTCCTGTGGAGCTGCTGGTGGGAGGGAAACCAGCGGGCAGAGATGGGAATGGTGCATCTTCTCCTCTCTGAAGGTGCTGTGGATAATTGGTGGTGGACAGGGCTAATTTTACCAGGGTGAGTTTGATACGTTCCCACGTGCCAAGCTGAGGTGAACGACATCCAGATGAAGCCAACGCTGGCACTGCCGTGGCCGGGGAGGAGGAGGCAGAGTGTGTGTGGATGCAGCACTCCAGATGCAAACAATAAGGCCGACGGATCTTGATTTCATCTGTCAAGTAATTGGGCTGGAAGTCTGGGATGCTAATGACTCCACATCAAGCGGCTCGGCGCTCAGATGTGACCCATCCCGTGCCGGGGGTGCAGCCCGTGGTGGCCGTGATGAATATCCCCCAGATGTTATCCCACAGGGGAGCCCGGACCCACATGTGTGTTATTAATGACGCCAGAGATCTGAGGTTAAAAATGACCACGGGGTGTTCACAAGAGCCCCGGGATG
>VWZF01000910.1:60148-112228 GCA_013396755.1 Sclerurus mexicanus | reverse complement strand
AGTTTTTGGTTTTTTTCCCTAAATTTAAAGAGCGAGAGGGATTATTTTTTTTCCTGGTCAACATTGATATCTTAGTCCTCCCTTTGAACTAAGACAGTTGTTCAAAGAGTTGGCAGTTCATGGCCTCTTGTTTGGGCTCCCATCCAGAGCTCAATCTGCATTTCATTCTGTGGCTTGCAAACCAAGTTGCCTGCACCAGATGTATTCCTCAACAATAAGGGTGGTGAAGCATTAGAACAGGGTGCCCAGAGAAGCTGTGGCTGGCCCATCCATAGAAGTGTTCAAGGCCAGGTTGGATGGGGCTCTGAGCAACCAGGTCTAGTGAAAGGTGCCCCTTTCCACAGCAGAAGGGTTGAAACTTGATGATCTCTCCAACCCAAATTATTCCATCATTCAATAATTTTTTGATAGACTCAAGATATCTTTTCAGAAAACAGATTGCAGAGGCTGAAAAATCTTCCTTGGTGGTGCTGCTTTTATCATAGTATTCCATCTCCATAAATTATGATGCTCAGCTGTATTTAATGTCTTTCTGTAACCCTGCCATAAAGTGGCTGACTGATAAAGTAAAAGATATGAAGAGCTATATCTACAGATATGCTTTGACAAGTGCTATATCAAAATGCTTTCTTTGAGGTTCTGATCATTTTAGTTAAGATCAGGTTACATGAAAAATATGACTAATGAATTTACCTTAAGCTCCTATACTCAACAGAAATCTTCTGCACCATGAGAAATCTTAGTGTACAGAAACTAGTACTGTGTCCCCACGTTAACCACCAGACACAAAATGGCTACAGAAACAGAACATCTGTGAGGTCTTCAGCTTTTTTTCTGAATTTTGGAGACTTTCTAGTGAAGTAAGAATCTTGTATCTTGAGAAGCATATTGTGGAAACAATAAGAATCAAATTTTGATAACCTTTGAAAAAATGGGAGAGTAAAAGTATTGAAATTGCAGTGCTTTCCTGTTAGCCACTCAATGAAATGTGTGCTTTCATCAAGCTTCATATAGTTTAATATTTTCATTCCAGGTTGGTATCACACTTTTTACTGGAGATACCTGGAAAGCCCTGTAATGTCTAGAGGATACATTTTTAAATTGACAGGTGTGTCAATGCTTCCAGAAAAGGTTCCTTCCAATACTTGGATATGGTTCTTCTCCTTGGATCTGGATGAGAAGGCTGTGGAAGGCCATCTGAGATGGTAGTGCAGCCCTGAAGAAAGCTTTCACTGTCTGGGAAGAAAATTCTATCACTTGCGCAAGGATTAGGTGCTGTGGATACCGAGCCTTAGGAGCTTGCAGTGCTTGGGAGCTGTGGAAATTCAATTTCTGTTGAATAGGGCCATTAATGAGTAACAAAAGAACTATGTGCTTCAGTTAATATTAACAGCAGAACTCCAACAGGATGCTTAGAGATGCAAAAGTCATGGTAAATTAAAGCACATCTAATTCAAAGTAACATTTATTGCAATCTGATTCTAGCGTTGATAGTAAATCCTGCACAATTTCTTCTCTGAACAGTGGGAAGTGTAAATTCTGGCAGGCTCGGGCTCTGTCCATTTCCTGTAAAAAATGCAAACCATTTATTGATTATGATGTGAGAGACAGATTAGTTGAAATTTCTTAGCAGAAGATCTCTTGAATATTCACAGCCTGAAAGGTACCGTGAAAGATACTCAAATAAAGTTAACAAAATTAAAGCAATGTAGTATGTTTACCAAGACATATGATCTTATCTCCTTAAGACTTTTTCTTGATTATGGACAGACAGATTTTTTAAAAGTATGAAGTTTAAGATTACAGACTATCAAAGCTGTAATACAGAGTTCAGATCTATGATACCAAATATAGATATCAGTTGTTAGCAGATGAAAGCTCTACAAAACGTTCTCTGAATCTTTATATTCCAATTTTTAATGTTTGTAGGTGTAGATCAGACTTATCCTTGTATTATCCTAGAATCACAGAACTGTTAGGGTTGGAAGGGACCTCTGGAGATTGTCCAGTCCAACCCCCTGCTGAGGCAGGGTCATCAAGAGCAGGTGACACAGGAACTTGTCCAGGTGGTATTTGATGTCTCCAGACAGTGAGTCTCCAGGACCTCCCTGAACAGCCTGTTCCCGTGCTCTGCCACCCTCAATATGAGGGCATTTAACTTGCTGTGAAATCATAATCAGGCCTTACAACTGGGAAAAGTCATAGTGGTTGCTTTTTGTTTCATTAGGAAAAGGTGCACTGAAGCTGAAGGACTCATTTCTGAAAACGATAGTTCTCTCCATGCTGTGGAAAAGTTACCCAGCTCATCTGTCACTCAAGAGAGATAATAACTTCTCTCCAGAAATTATTCAGTACACCAAGAATCACTTGCATCTGAATGCAATGGATTTTCCTCCTTTTGAGAAAGAAGATCAGCTAAAAAGAGATGGAGTTTCAGGAACTGGTCTGGATGTCCGTTTTGTGATGTGGTCTAGAACTGGCACAAACTAATGCCTACATCCAGGTATCACTTTCTGCTAATTGAATTCTGACCATTGAGGTGAGAGAGTTGCCTCTAGTGGAAACCATATGTCATAGCTTAACCCCAGCCAACAGCCAAGCCCCACATGGCCACTTGCTCGCTCCCCCACCAGCAGCATTGGAGATGGAATCAGAAGGGAAAAAGCCAGGAAACTTGTGGGTTGAGATAAAGGCAGTTCAGTTGGGAAAGCAAAAGCTGCACACACATGTAAAGGAAAACAGATAATTAATTCACTGCTTCCCAAGGGCAGGCAGGTGTTCAGCCTCTCTAGGAAAGCAGAGCCCCATCACACCTGACAATTACTTGGGAAGACAAACACCATCATTCCAAATATTGTCCCCTTTCTCCTTCTTCCCCACACTTTGTGTATGGAGCACGATGTCATATGGTATGAAATATCCCTTTGATCATTTGGGATCACCTGTCCCAGCTGTGTCTCCTGCCATCCTTCCATGTACCCTGAACTTCCTTGTAAGTGTGACAGTACGAAAAGCAGAAAAGGCCTTGACTATGTAAGCTCTGCTCAGCAATAACAAAAGCATCTCTATATTATCAAGCCTGTGTTCAACACAAATCCAAAACAGCCCCATAATGGCCACTGTGATGAAAATTAACTCTACCCCAAAATTGCCTTATCAGCACACCACACTTCTAGTGTGGAAATAAAAGTTGAATTTTTGTTTTGAACACTGTGCCTGGACTACGAAAGGAGGAGAACATGCTGATTGAGTTGCTTTTACCACAGAACTGCAGGTTTCTCTTGGTAAAATAAAACCAGATGCTTTAAGGAGAACTCTGCTGATTTTCCTTAAGAATTTTAGAATGTTTCATGTAAATAAAATATTTATATAACAAAATTATAACAAATAATTTTTAAAGGAATATCCTAAGTTATGTTAAAATAAGAATAGTAAGTATTTTATGTTTCTACTTGCCCAACAGGAGAAAATTAATGAAGTTTTCACTTTAATAATTTTAGAACAAAATTCAGTAAAGAGTAGATTTTTCTCTTTAAAATTGACATTTTGCTTTCTTTCAGTACCCATGTCCTTATTCTTTCTTCAACTCTTTGAAAAACCCTAAAAGTAAATCCAAAACTGAAAGTGCCTTTGGAGCTTTGTTTGTGTTTCTATTTTTTTGGTCAATCTACACCATCCGTTCAAGTGCCTTTGATATCTTTGATTTCAGACCTTCTGAGAGGTGATACTATAATTCTTTTTCACTGTTTCACCCATTAGAATTTAAGAGCTACCTCCATAGTGGTTGTGGGATGATGGATAGAGTTAAACCTAGAAGAGATTCAGCATTTTAGGGTAAAAAGCAGCTTCCACTCCCTGGACAGACTGAGGTCGACATGCTCCCCAGTACAACGATAATCATCTGCTCAGGGGAACAGAACAGAGTATGGAATGAAGCGGAGACTATGTGGCTCCCCTCCATTCAAATCCCATTAGAATGAGGGAACCTTGTGGTACAAATTTCTGTCATGTTAAAAAAAAAAGGGAAAGGAAGGCAGAAATGCAAATATTTCTTGTCCTGCCCCCACTTGTATTCATATATTTTTTATTCACTATAAGCATCCTCAGAATATCAAAGCCTTGTAATGAACAGCACAGTCTGTCTGCAACCCACCTAACAGGGACCCTTAGCTAAGACAGATTCACTGGTTGAACAGGAACCTTGATACTCCAATAAGAACTACACTTAATAGCAAGAGAGACACTTTTCCATCAGGTCCCCTTAACCATCATATCGCTGCCAGCAGCAGAAACAAACTGGACTAAGCTCTAGCAGTTCCCGAAATGATTTTTATTCATACATGTGTGTGACAATTATTGTGGGTTTCTCATTGTCGGTGATAACGTTAGCTGCATTATTATGTTTAATTGATTACACAAAAGACCCTAAAGTAGCCAGCACAATACATACTCTACAGACACAAAAAAGACTCCAAAGACGCCAGCACAAAACATACCAGTCTAAGCAAATGACATCTTCCCTCACCAATACTTAACTAACAACAGAAAGCTAACCAGAAGCACAACAACCTACAACAACAATCTAAACCCATCTGGTAACCTGTAGCACAGAGAAGAATTACACACAACACTCTCTGTGACACAGGGATAGCTGCTTCCCACTAACAAGCATGTTAAAAGGAATTACACACCTTAAAGGAACACCACAACCAATATGAAGTCCTGATGGATTACGAGATGAAAGGACAGGTATAGTGTTTATGAAATAAAGATGTTAGCCAGGTAAAATTAGTAAGTAAAGGTAACTATGGGGTAAAGATGGAAAGGTATAATGCATAAAGTAATAGGAAGAAAAGATAAAAGAGAGTAAAAGACTGCTCACCCCTTCATTGTCCAAGGTGTGGGAGGAAGCAGGGCAGCTCAAGGGTTACCCCTGCAGAGATGGTGGTTCTTTTCCCCCAGTTTTGCTCATGACCAATCTCTTTTTTTCCCTTAGGGAGCTTGAGTGACTATAGGCAATAATAGTTCCTGGGGTGATAGACAGATGACACAGGCTTCCGTAAGATATAGGAAGAGAGGCCATGTTATCTTCATAACACTCCATTCTTCGTTGATCTTATCAATCCGACTTGAGCACTTTAAGGAAACTACTGCAGCCTCTTTGTCCTCTGACAATGGTTTCTGGGAGCATCCTGCCAGGAGTGTTTCCCTTAACCCATCAGGAGCTTGTCATAGATCATACAGTACCTGAATGCCAAGCTCTGCTGCCGAAGACAACCACCCTGCTGAACACTCTCTTAAAGTGCTAAGGCACAACCACGCCCTTCCTATTAGGTAGAGTGAGATAACTTTACACCAAGCAGAAATAAAATATATTTATGACTAGCACCACTCAGTCTCCACCCAAATATAAAGAAAATAGTATAGAAGTAAGCCAGCAATAGGGGCAAAGTGGGAGAAGATCTCCACCAAAACTGCTGGGATCAGTCAACAGGCTGAGTCCATCTTCTCCCCCTCCGGAACACCTTGGGTGGGAAATATACTCCATGCACATTAAATGCTACTTTGAGGACTAGAGCTTGCATTTGTGTTTATCCCATAGCATATTAGTGGATTGCTTTGTAGCAGAGGTTGTGTTTGCTTAATATATGTATCAGTAGATTGCTTTACAATATATTTTTGCAGTAGACACTATCACCAACAACCTTCAAACCTTATTAATCTGTCACAATTTGTATTAATAGAAAGTATTATTACATGAACTGTTAAAGTGAGTAAGGAGAGTCCTTGCCATAGCTGGCAGGGATAACACCTTGGCAGAACCTGCTGAGGCATCTTTGCTCTATTGAGTCCCCCAGAAAGGTGGTCGAGGTACCCTCTGACCTTGTGAATCTGTTGGTGAAGGGTCTCATGACGAGATGCTGACAGACTGTCAGACACTAGGGTCTCAACTTTCCTGGGGATGCCAATGGGCAAAAATCTAAACTCTCACATTTTACATGGCAGTGGTCTTATTAGTGTGATGCTTCAGGAAAGTTCTGCTTCTCTCATGTGGCCCATGGATCCTCTTTACCTAGTGGGTCCTCTGGCACGTAGGAATTTCTGAAACAACCTATTATTTTGCAAACATCAAAACAGTAATTTGTGTTTGAACCATTTGGTTTATGGAATGGTGGATTTTAGACTTCTACAAAAGCAGCTGACCCAGGAACTCCATTGGTAGTTCGTTTGTGTTCTGAGGAGGGAGTAGTGAAGGCAAAATATGCTTTATTAAGGTTGTGTTTGATCTCCATACCTGAAACATAAAAGACATGATTAGTACTGGGGGGAACAAACAAAGAAAACAAACAAAAATCCCCAAAACAACAGCAACATCAAAACCCAAATACCAGCCCCCTCAAAAAAAAACCCCAAAGCAAACGCAAAACAAAAAAGGTTTTTCTCTCTGTGTTTCTTTTGTTTTAGAACAAGTCTTACAAAAGTGGTGCTGAAAGCTTCTCGGACAGAATGATGAAAGCACTAACTGCTCTAAATGGAGATTTTTTTTTGTCTACAGTTATTGCTAAAGAGTTGCTGTGTGGAGCATGTGATCATGTCTTATGACCATAACACAATGAGCCACCATGATTATCAAGTAAAATTATCTTTTGAACACTGCAGTGAAATGGATTTAATAATACTATCCCAAATTTGCAGCTGAAAAGTGGTGAAAACACACAGCTTTCAATTCTTCCAAGCTGTATTGGCTTCTGGAGGTGCAGATATATATGTACTAAAGTTTTTAAAAATATTAGTTTTCATGCTTGCAAAGTATTGAAAGTCAGCAATATGCAAGGACCTTTTGAAGAATCTGCAAATGTGACTAGATGCTTTAACAGAAAGTGCTCCAAAGGTACAGCTCCAGATCAAACAAGAAATCTTTCAGACTACCAGGAATTGAAGCCTGCAGCATATAGCTGTGGCATTAGTTGCAAACTCATATTTCCTTCTCTTTGATAATCACAGTTTGAATCCAGTTTGAATGAAGGTGCAGGATTACAGTTATTTTATCTTAGCTGGTTTGCTAATTCTTGGTTGACAACACATTTTTTAATACCGCAGTAATAACTTCAGCACATATAGGAACTGTAGTCATGCCAAGACATCCTGTTAGACTTTACAGAAACCACACAGGAGTTAAATAGGACCGTGTGCATGGCCAAACTAGGAAGTAGAAGCCAGATAAAACAACTGAGCATTCAGATTTGATTAAAGGGCATGGGATTGGCAGCATCCTTGATCTCTCAGCAGAGAATTATATTGTGAAGAGGTGAAGCAGCACCGTAATATAATATAATTTAATGTGGAAGGGCTGATATTTCATTAGCAGCCAATGGTTTGGAAGAATGTTTTCAACACATTGCTTTTGAATAGGTTGTATATTAAATCCATATTGCTAACAGGGCTTAACTAGGTCTGAACGATGGTTACAACAACTATCACTGACAGATTCTGAAATGACTGTCTTGGAGAAAGAAAGAAAAATGAGATGTCTTGGGAATTTGACTAAAATGGGCTAAGAAAGTTGTTTTGACTGATGACTTCAACATATGAAGTTCTATAATACTGAAGCTGGTTTTGGAAAGCAATAAAAACAGATATTTTCTGATTTTTCCAGTGTTTGGACACTTTATTTCTATTTAGTAAGTTGTGAATAAAAGAAAATTCTCCTTTTAAGTATGGGGATAATTTTAGTTATTTTTGTTCTTGTAGACTAAGTCTTTGCTATCAAGAGAGTAGGATTTTGATAAATTGTAGTATTCAACTCAGCAGATACCAAGAAAACAAGAGTTTGTTGAGGTAGGGTTTATTCAGGTAGGGCTCCAAAAATTGGTTTTGAACATGGGACCTCAGTGGTTGTTTATGTAATTCATAAAACATTCTGGAGTTTTGCTTGGTTTTCAGTTTACCTAGCAGGTTCTCCAGCTATCCCTCCTTCTCTCCACACTCCTTCCCCCTTCCTCCCCCTCCTTCCTCCCTCCTTTTCTCCCACTCTCCTCTTTCCTCCTTCCTGATGGATTGTGACACTGTGTCAGTCTTCTTAAGCTGTGCATCATTTCTTTCATACAATTAATTTTAAGCCTTTTAAAGAAACTTTTAAAAATGTATTTTACATGGAACCCCCTTGGAAACTGACAGGAGCTCATTCTTGAAATACTTTGGTACTCACATTAATAAACCCCTCACATTATATTAGGAGGCTGGAAGTAATTATATAGGCAGAGATTGATAGTCTGATTTGAAACAGTATAAAGTGCAGAACTAAACAATGGCTAATTCAAGAGAAAAGTTTGAATTGAAATCAAGTGAAGTTGTGAGCAGTTTCTATTAACTTCAAAAAGCCCTCCCCCCCAACAGATAGTCTTTTATGAAAAGGGTTTAATACCTAGAGAAGTCTGAACTATGACATGCTCAGCTCCTCAGCTGGGAACAGTCATATGGTTTAAGACTTGGGCTATATTGCCTTAAATTTTTGATAATCCCTCCTGCCTATGTTCAACTGTGCTCTGCATTAATATTACTGTAGCTATTGGATAAATGAGTTGTATCATACCCTAAAAAACAGCCTCAACAGCTTGAGATATGCAGTAGAGGATTAGTTAGTTCTGTAAAATTATGAGAATGGTTTTCCTAGGCTGAATCTGTCAGGCCAGGAGTTGGGAGCAGAATCCTTGATGTGCCAGCAGGACATGGAGAACACCATGGTGTAGCAGCACAGTGAATACTCCTCTTCCAAAACAAAGCCTCAGTGTTCAGCAATCTGTAGCTTGGGTGCATTCTGTCTTTTTATTCAATATCCTGTTGGTCTTTTCCTCTCCTATTAAGTAGTCCAGATGCTTTGTAAGTATCTAATAGCCACAGTGCCCAGTAACGAGGTTTTCCAAAGCTTGACTGATGTGATGAATGCCCATTGAAGAGAGTGAGGGGAGGAGAGGTACATGGGGCACTGGCAGTTCTTGTTTTTGTCATTTGCTTTACCAGTCCTTGAGATGTAAAAAAGTTAGGGAAAGTCTCTTCAGCTTCATTATGCCAAGAGCTTGTGACTTCGTAGGTCCCTCCTAGAAAACCCTTCTCCACTTTTCTCCAGACTGAAGAAACTTTATTTAGTAACTCCTTAGGCAGATATCATGTTGTACCTTTAATCATCTATGTTGCTCCTTTTAGCTTAGTCCTTTTGGATGTAGGTCCAGAATTACAGACAACATCAAAACATTGCTGTCCCATGGATTTTCACTGAAACATAACATTGTTGTCCAGTTTTGTTCACTATCCTTTTGTATGGCACCACAATTTTATTAAGTTAAGGCTTCTCACCAGCACATAAATTACTCACCTGAGGTAACTGCAATAGAAAGCCTGCTATATGTAACATTATAGCTATTATATGCTCTTCCCACAGGTTGAATAGTCAATTGTCTTTTGTAGCTATCTGTCTTTATGTTTTATCATGTAAATGGTCTAAAAATTAATGAAGCATCAGACACGATACCAGTTTCTAACAGATATTGTAATTTCCTTAAGTATTTTACTATACTCCTTGAATCCAAAAGTTAGTATTATAGGGGGAACATGAGCCTGCTGCCTTGCAATGTGAATAGAAATTACTACTCTTTGAGTAGCCTCATGGGTTTTGTACAAGTTAAATTTTCAGGTCACAAATAAATATAATAAAATAAATAGGAAGAGAAAATAAAAATACACCCTATTGTAATAGCAACAAAACTCTTGTCTGTGCATGGTAATCTGTCTCCTGGGTGAGAATGGGTATTAATTAAAAAAAAAAAATAAAAAAAGCAGCACGTTTTCTCAAAATGAACAAAAAGCTATTGGAGGTAAACAGAGACATTATTTATAGTTTGAATACCTGCACAAAAAAATTCTAGAATATTCAGTTTGATGTAGCAGTTATCAATTGAAAGGAAAATTTAGAATATATGAAATGATATGCAATTGTTTTAAATGATATTACTTTATAAGTGCTTTGTCAGCTAAAAAAAATGCTTCCCAGCTTTAGGGATAAAATGAGATTCTTAATGTTGATTACCTTTCTGTGTGTACACTACCAGCATCCAGTGATGTAGCAAAACTTGCCTTCGATTTGAAAGTGCTGTTTTGATCTATGTTGTCTCTGGGGGACCCTTCAGAAATCATTGATGTTTCACAAGGCACCTTACCTTACTTGCAATATTTTAAGTACACCACAGATTTTAATTTGGTATGCAAATTCTTTAGTCTGTGAATTTCAATGCAGATGTTTTTCTCCATTAAAAAGTGTTGCTCTGAAGTTCAGTATAAACAAATAAATTCCCTTTTGTTATTTTATTCCTACTTTAGTGGACTACTCACAGATTATGGGGGTTTTTGTAGCATTTACAAGGGATTTACTGCAACTCTCTTACTTACTAATTTACTTACAGGAACCTTATTAGTTTCCTGTGTTACACAAAACTGCCTTCTCCAGAAACTTTCCAGAAACTATTGCTTAAAGGGTCAGCAATCATATCCACTGATTTCAGTAGCCCACAACTACTGTGTTAATCCATATTCTCTTTGACATCCAAGGGTTTTTTTTGTTGTTTGTTTGGTTTTTTTGGTTTTGTTTTTTTTTTTTGTTTGTTTGTTTGGGTGTTTGTTTTGTTGTGTTTTTTTTTCTGTATCTCTTGTGGTCAACACCAGTATTTAAATTTAGTCCCCTCCAAAGAGGTTAGCTGTAACATTACCTGGCAAAGTACAGGCTTGCTCTTGCTCCATATGTTAGAAGGGCATGTCTTCAGCTTGCTTTTTTGGCCAGCTGTTAATACTCTCCTGATACAACTCTCAATTACCTGGTTTACAGTAAGCAGTGATATGCTGGTCTGAGTACCACACTCTAACCCTGGTAGAAACACTCTAAAATAAAAATGTACACTCAGTTTTTCTGGGAGAACCCAGAGTGGTTTTTTGAATGCTTTCTGGGTGAACTGATGCCATCTACCTCCTTGCAAATAAGATGACAGTGTGCTTGATGATGATAATATATAACACTAGTTAGTGTTAGTGTCATTAGTGGAAGTATTTGGTTAATAGTGACTCGTGTAGAACATCATTACTGCATTATGAAAAGCTTTGAGTATAATTGTTTGGGCTTTTAGTGTTTTGGAAAAAAATTGTAAGTTTGTAGTATTCATGGTTTAGTTTTTTCATGCCTTAGAGGTAACTTGTCAAACAAAAGCCAAGAAATGGTTCACAAAGAGCTACAATAAGAAAAAAAAAAATTATTCTTGTTTTGTGCTCAGGTCTTGGCCACTCTCTTTACCATAATCTGATATCACTCATTCAGCCCTTATGTAAAACACAGACAGCTGGTTGGATTTTTCTTGTGACCTTAAAACCATATCATTAACATGATCCAGTGTTTGTGAGCTATTAAAGATGAAATGATCAATTGAAATACTTGTAGCAAAAGTACTGTCCTCTTTTATATTTTTCTGAAAGCAGCTTTGATATAGCTGAATTTGAATGTTAGCTTTAGAGTTTTCATATAAATGTGTTTCCAAGAAAATATGTTTTTGTAACAAGGCAAACCCCAGATGTGTTTCCATCATCTGGGTCTCTTGCCACTTCTTAAAAAAAATGATAGAGAGGTTCTAAACTGGAAAATACAGTTTTAGATACAAGCTCAGTTTATGAAAGTGTGAACACTGTTTTTCTGTGTTCTCTCAGTCCTTATTCTTTCTGTACGAGGAAAATGCTGAAGTTGTGATAAAACAGAATTATTTTTCTTCCTAATTGTTCTAGAAGTTAGTAGTAGCTTTTCTTTTCTAGTTACCAGGATGGTTGCTGTCACTTTTAATTGTATCAGTCAAAATACCTATAAACTGAGTGTTTGGTACCGCATGCTTATTTGAGAACTTTTAACCTGTTTAGTTGGTGAAGAAGCAGGAAACACTTTAGCTATTTTCTGAATCTGAAACATCTTTCTTGGATCTCTTTCCTGTCACCCACTATGCATACTGTTTGCCACTCCATTTCTCCCACTTAACAAAACACTATGTAGATCTTTACTTTTAATAGATTTAGGACAAGAATACTGTTGTACTTTCCCCACCAACTGTCTTGAGCTGAGTGTGAGGCACTTGAAGGAAGGTTTTTCTAAAACATATCAAGTACATACAATGGTAGCTTCTGTGAATGGGATTTTTTGAAATTCTTTTACAAATGCTTCTTTAAGGAAAAAATATTTTAAAACAGTTTTACTAAGCAATTTCTTAGCTCCCACAGTTCATTGAGAAACCATGATAGACCTCTATCTGTTTAAAGATGTGCAATTTAATTAAACCTTTTTATTTACTATTTTCAAATAACTACTTTTTTCCTAAAGATATTTTCTTCCAATCAAAATTTCTCAATGTAGTTGAAAGTGACTTCACAGCATGACTGTGGCATAGCTAACTATCCCAAAGGCCAGAGTCCCCAGCTGAGTGGAGAGGAAACTGAGGTCATCCTCGTAATCTTCATGGCAAGACTTAAACTGCCGCCTTGCTGTATATTATTTAAATTCTCTTTGTAGAAAAATGCAAAAGAAAATATGCTGCCTCAGCTGCAACTGCTTAGCATTGGATAATGTTGGATAATTTTTTAAGTCATAGGACTTTTAACAAATCCAGAGCCTAAAAATTACCTTGAGGTCAAAAAGGTATGAAAGACATTCCCTATAGAGGTGTCCTAAAGAGTGAGGAATATCTAAATAGATGTCTTCATGCTCCATTCTCTTGAAAACTTTCTGCTGTTCAACCACTCCTGTTATCCGTGAAGGGAAGCTACTATTTTTATAGGGAGGCTGTCCTCTTTCTGTGGTAGGGAGTTAAGCTGTATTTGCTTTCAGTCTTGTTGGCTTTTTTTTTTTTTTTTTCATTTCAGAGGGAATAGCAAAGGCAGACATAGACCTGAAGATTGTTTCTTAAGCTGGTATTTCATTCTCACTGAAGTTGCTTTCCTTATATATATACTTTTCATTCACATTAGTAGAATTCTGTATTCATTCCACCATCCACTTTTACTCTCATTGCAGAAGTTTTATGTACCTTTTTCCCAGTAAAAGGTGGCTGTTCAGCAGCCTTTGAGACTGTCATCATAGATTTTAAAGGAAAAATTTACTGTCTTGTTTTCTCCTTACTCTTTGGCATTGTCCATGTGCAGCTGGCTTCTGCAGATGTTTTCTGAACAGAGCTGGTGACTTTTAAAACCCTGCAAATATCATCAGTGTTGCAATTTTCTACTATGCTTAGAGCTGCAGCACAGCACATGAAATACATCTGTCCTTAGTGAGATCTGGCTGCAGTCCTTATCTTCTTAACTATAACCTTCAAGTCATGGTACAGGTATGTTTTCTCATATTAGTAGAGTAAGTAAACATGTGTATCTGTTATAGATGTTGGATTGGTCTTTCTGATGCAAAAAACATGGTTCCAAATAAACTGTGTGTTCCTTTCACAGATTAAACACGTTTTCCTAATTACCTTTGTATACTTTTATATGGCATGGTTTTGCAGCTGAACTTTTCATTAACTCTTTTTATTTTTTTAATAATTTGTTTTAATTTTCCCTCTGTATCCTTCTGTGTTTTCCCCTGTTGTCTATTTTCTTTCTCAGTTTTGTCCATTTAATTCCTTTCAACTGAAGAACACTTGAGCACATGAATGTCTTTCATGTCTCCTTTATTCTTCTGACTCTGAGGGTTCCCACCATCTCTGAGGCATCTTTTGACACCACATCTGCAAAGTATTTTACCTTTTGAGCTTCTGAAGGAAAGCATACTAGAGAAACAGAAATGCTACTGATGTATACCCTTTATTGTTACATCCACTCATTTGTTAGTGGCTGACTAGGGTATATGGACAAAAATCATACATTTGGTAGCTAGCATCTACGTAGGCAATCTTGTACATACTTCTTACCATTGTACAGCAAGCAGTAGTCTTTGTCTGAAGAATTTTACTGCCTGGAGTATGCATCCTAAATGGAGTTTTGCATCACCAAATTCTGGGTGGTGTAAAATCCCAAGAAGTTAGAGCATTTGCTTATCATTGTTTGTTTGGGATTTTTTTCAAAATAATGTGGCTCTTGCTATTGATGACAGGTCACATCTCCTATCTTAGAACAGAATTGTTCTACCACTGGTGGTCAATTTAAAAAAGAAGCCTTAGTGGGAAGCCAGCCTAAAGCCCATTGCTTCCCTTACCTTTGGAGCACTTATATTTGACTTACGCGTTATAGGATAGAAAAGGCATTCCAAATGCTGACTTGAAAGTGTCGCAGGTAAGAGCCAAGATCCCACTGATGGAAATTAAAAGAGCCCTGTTGACTTCAGTCTCTGACTCTAAATGTAGAGACACCTAACTTCAGAAGCCAATGCTTCCTTCAGACAGACTGCTCTTATAAATTAACAAGAGGGAGAGGATGACATTGGATTTGTTACTAATTGTGTTTGATTTTTGTCTTGCTCTTTTATAACACAGCACACAACAGCAGGATGTACCTTTTTAAAATTCTTATAAATATATCTACAATGTTGTTTTTCTTGGTTAAATATTTTCTTATGTAAAAATACATGGTTTTCCATAGAGGAGAACATGGAAGGCATAAGATGAAACAGGCAAGTAAAAGGAAGACACAGCTCTGGTTTACATTACTTTGGGAAACTAAGTGAGGTGCTGCAAGGGTACTGTATCTTAATAGTATCAATTGTATTAAAGAGACTGTGATGTTCCCAGTGTGTGGAGAACTCTGCCAGGAATAGTTATGTTGGATTTCTTAAGATATTCTATATGAGGTTTGCTTGATTTGGATTTTGTCATTTGTAAAAATGGTATTTTAAATTGCTTTCATTTCTACTAGAAACATAGATTTTAAAAGGGTGCTTACAACTAGTCTAGGATTTGATATGACAGATATTTATATTTAATGCAGAGCAAAACACAAAATACACTTAACCTTTATTCAGTTGCATTGTAAATGTATTCTGCTTTCTTTCAACTGAAGTGAATTATATTAATAACTTGTTATTGTTAAAATGTCAAGAGTATTTTCTTTCTCTTTGAATTATCATTTCTCTGTGCAGGGTATTGGGTTTTGCTTATCTCTCCTGACATGGAAAGGAAGAAATGTAATCTTAAGTGAAATGTTCAGACTTCTTCTGAATAGGTAGGTTATTTCTTTTAGATTAGCTCAAGTAATAGTTATGGAGCTGACATATGGAATGTGGAAGGAGACAGGAACCAGACAATGCACTGAAACTGAAACGCTTTCTCATTTAAAGATACAGTCTCCCTGGGACTAATAGAGTGATGTGCAGAACATGTCAGGCATTGCTGTATGTGGCACTTCTTTTTATTTTCACCAAGCTGATTTCAAGCATGTAGCTTTTATTTTATTGTGAAATTATCAAAATAATGTACATTCACCTTTCAGAGCTGAAATATGTCTGTTTGGGGATCAAATCAGGGAAGTTCAGGAAGAAAAAATTGTGATAAGGAGTTTTGAATTTCATTCCATCCCATCTCTTCAGCTGATGAAATATACTCCCTGTAAAGCACCTGGTTAATCAGATAGACCTTAAATGGTTCTTCCCTCTCACCACTTCAGAAACAGGTCATTCTGCCCCTTGAGGGATAGCTACATTACGGGAAATATGTTAATCCACTGTCAGTGTGGAAATGCTGAGGATTGTGTGGGTTTTATGATTCAGAACTTTCCAGCATGGGTTACAAAGCAAACAGAAATAAGACGTTAAACTTTTTTATCATGTTTAGTGTTCATAACCAGAAATGTATAAGATACTTGTTCTAATGATTTTACTCTAGCAAGCCAAAACAAATTCAAATTGCTGTCTTCATCAGAAACTCTATTTTAAAGATGGATGAAAGGTTTCACTTTAAATTAGCATTCTTTCCTCCAGCTTCATGAAAAGTAGTACTGTTTTATATTCCATCAGCAAGGAAATTCTGGCTACAAGGCTGGCAGTGTTTTCCTTCCTGCACAGAAGTGAAAAAAACTTACTTGATTCAAGTCAATGTGTGTATTTTTGCATTGTCATTTTCAAATTAATTACTGCTTTCCCCCAGCAGCTACTGATGCATTTATAAAACTATTGGTGAAAGAACAAGATCCATGGTAACACAATTTCTTTGCATTTTTCTTTAAGGTAGACATTGAAGCTCAATAGTATTAGTAGCAGTATTTATTTACAGATGGAGTATTTTATTTAAATGTTAACAATTAAAATTTATTATTAATTATTTAAATTAATTATTTTATTAAATCAAATGCAAGGTCCTACACCTAGGTGATGGCAATACCAGACACACCTACATGTTGAGAAGAGGGATAGCTGAGGACAGCCCTGATGAGAACTTGTAATTGATGGTTGAAGGAAAACTCAACTTGAGCCAGCAGTATGCACTCTCAGCCAAGCAAGCCAACAGAATCCTGGGCTGCATCAAAAGGAGTGTGGACAGCAGGCTGAAAGAGGTGATTCTTCACCTCTACTCTGCTCTAGTGAGAATTACCTTCTGGATACTGCTTCCGGTTCTGGATCCCCCAACATAAGAAGGACATGGAATTGTTGGAACAAGTTCAGAGGAGGCCACAAATTTGAAAAGGGAACTGCAGCATCTTTCCCCTGAAGACAAGCTGAGGAAGTTGGGGCTGTTCAGTCCAGAGAAGAGAAGTTGTGCGGAGACCTCATAGCAACCTTCCAGCATCTGAAGGGGCCTACAGGGAATCTGGAGAGGGACTTTTCTTGATGAACTATAGTGATAGGACAGGGAGTAATAGATACAAGCTGGAAAAGGGGAAATTTAGGCCAGATATTAGGAAGGCATTCTTTAATATGAAGGTGGTGAGACACTGGTTGCCCAGGGAGGTTGTGGATGCCCCAGCTCTGGCAGAGTTCAAGGGCAGATTGGATAAGGCCTTGAGCCACTTGGTCTAGTGGGAGGGGAGTGACCATGACATGGGGGAGTTGGGACTAGATGATCTTTGAGGTCCATTCGAAACCTTAACATTCTATGATTTTGCAAATTAAAGGAATGCAAAACTAGATCTTACAGTGGTGTCAGAAATTTTCATAGGAAGCTGTCTTACCCAAAAGAAGTCTGCATTTACTTCAGCACTACTGGTATGATTTTGTGACTTTAGAAACAAAATGTCATGGAAATATCATAGATCTGTTCAATGCCAATCTTGTGGGGTAGGTGTGTGGGTTTGTTTGTTTTTGGTTTGTCTGTCTGTTTGTTTTTATGATCTCATAACTTCAAAATTAAAACTGTGACTGTCAATACCATTGAGCAACACTCAAACATCATGGTGGCATACCTACCCAAAAAACCCAAGAAAAAAAACCAACAAAGGAAACAAAGAATATTTTTTATTTTAAAATAATTGTTATGTTCCATGTCAGACAAAGTGGTTAAAATAAAGCGTGGGTTTGCATATTGCAGAGTCTGGGTGAAGTTCTAAGGGTGATCTCGTTTGTGAACTTCCAGTAGTGCTTCCTGTTTCTTTGACACAAATGTTAAAATATGAAAATAATTTATGCTGCAGAAATTTTCTGCTGGGTGTCTGGCATTTGCAACTTTTACTGGATTCCTGTGGGCTGGAGAACATATTCCAGAGACCTATTGTTTTTAATTATTATCCATTGTCAATGAGATATTCTTTTTAAAGTGTACTCAAGATTTCTCTCCCCTACCCAGCCCTAGGAAAGGAACAAATGAGTAAGTTTTGGAGAGCTTTGTTCTTAGTGTGACTGGAAAGGATATTAAAGAAACATTTCACCAGTTCTTAAACTGTATTGCAGAGAACAAGTACTTGTAATTGAATGTATCTGGAAGAGAAAACATATAGAAACAGGAACTGATTCCATCATGTTGCCTTGTAACACTGAAGCTACCTATGCTACCTCCCCTTAGTAGTGAGCCAATTTGAACTGAGAAATGACTCTTGTTCTTTGTGTTTCCCTGATATCCTCCCAAATGAATGGGCCGAGATTTTATTAGGGGCATATTTATACCGTGTTTGAATCCTCTTTATAATGGCTTCATTTGGATTTAAGAATTGTTAATCAGTTGGATTTTTTCTAAGTTTTTCCATGAATATAAACACAGAAAAAAGCTTACATTCTTTTTTTTTTTATCCAAGGAAAACCAACATTTTTTGATCTTAAAAAGAAAAAAACCAAAGTGATATTTTGCTAAAATAGTTAATAAATAAACAAGCTTCCATCTTTACATATTTATAAGATTTATCCTTTTTTCTTTTTTCATCAAATTTGTTCTTTTTTAACATCTTGGAAGAAATAATTTGCTTGTTGGATAGAACTGCTGGAGGGAAATTCTTATTCAACCTCACAGAAAATGTCTTAGTGGGTAGTTAGGCAACTCAAAAAAGCACAATTTTGCTTTGTAAAAATTTATGTGTTTTGTAGAAATCACTTTTGGAATGAATAATGGTCTAGACATTTCATATAGTAAAGAAATGAAGCCCTGGATTTATTCAGTGCAACTGCTTGAGTGGAAAGTCTTGTGTGTTATATATGTGGGGCCAGGAGCCATAAAACCTGGACTCTGGTCCACTTTTTAATGATGAGTGACTTTAATATTTTTTTGCACTTAAATAGCACTTGGCAAACATTATTAATTTAAACTTCACAGAGTTCCTGCAAGGTACAGAGGTGCAATTATCTGACTTTTTCAAGTGTGAGAGTTGAGACTCATAGAGGTTATGCTCTGCAATAAAACAAGTTCAGAAAGAGGGTGGGAACCCAAGTCACTTGGAACGTATTCCTGCCCCTAATCTGCTGGGGTACTGTTTAAAGCCTCAGATCCTTAGCCTACCATGCAAGGTTAATGCTGCTTTCTGCTCTGTAGCTGTTCATCCTGAACTGTGTGCCAGGGAGATAAGGAAGATACACATCTGTGGCATCTGTCTTCTGTGGAAAGTATGAGTGACCTGCTTGGAATACTTAGGAAATTCCTTGTAGACAAAAATGGGCAATTCTAACCAGAAGAAGACAATGGAACGATGTCTTACTTTAACAGATATTGAAACTCTAAGAGAGGTTGCCACAAAACCAGTTGAAGAGGATGCAAACAGGGCACTGGGTTGACTCTGCACAAGAAGGGCCTGAGGCTCTGTTGGTTACTCACTGCATGAGTCTGAGGCAGTTACTTATTCCTTTTGAGCGTCAGATTTCTTTTTGCATGTTCTTAATTTGCTTTAAAGTCATTCTGTGCTGACAAAACATGAGCCTAGGAAATCTTGGATTTTAGTGTGGCATTTCATGGCTTTCAGATTATTCTGAGTGAGTTTCTTGTGCAGAAGCTTTTTCCTAACTAAGGCTTTCTCTTATTTGCTTGCTGTTCCTAAGAATAGCCAAATTGCTGAAATTAGAAGCCAAGATTACATGATGTGCAATCAGTTTTTTTGCCAGCGTCTCCATCTGGTGGAGGTGCCTGTGGGTGGCCAGTTTTCAGGAGTGGCAACATCTGAGCCCTATCTGAGCATACCAGCTCATATGGTGTGAAGTTTTCCATTCCTGAGCTTTATTCAAAAGCACTGTGGAGCAGGAAGAAAGAAGCAACTTTAATTTACCTTTCTGACAGGTTCTGAGTGCCAACTATAGAATGGGTGTAATAGTATCTCTAATTTATACTGATCTGCATCAATCTGCCAAAGTACCCAGAGTGCAGAATGCTAAAATTTTATCTTTTCCTTGCATATGGGTTGCCCCTGGATCATGATGTTTCCCCTACTTAAATAGCCTTTTGCTTTCTATGGATAAATCTTGTGATAACAAAATACACTATTCCTTTGTAGGATTCAGCAAATCATGTCTATTTCTTCTTGGGTTTTTTGTTTGGTTTTGGTTTTGGTTTTCTTTGTTTTGTTCTGGTTTTTTTTTGTTTCCCCCTTTCCCCCCCTTAGTTTTGTTCTGTTCTGGTTTTGTTGTTTTGGGTCCCCAATTCCCTGCCTCCCCCAATAGCAGTATTTTTTTAAAAACAGTGGTCTTATTTGCTATGCATCCCAACAGTTCTTATATGTCACTTATTCATAAAAATGTTGATGTAGTGAATTATTCCTTATACAAGTTGATTTCCTTTGTATTTTTTTCAGACCCTGCTGTTCTCTCAGTTTTCCAGTAAATTATTATTTTCTCTGTTACTTTACATGCTGTAATTGCTTTGTTATCTACAAAATAAAGGCAGGCTTAGTTTACTCCTTTCATCACTACCAGAAGCTCAGTGAATGAACTGCAGTTCCTCTCATTACCATAGCTTTGTTCTGCTCTGTTTTAATGATAATTGCCCTTGTCATCTTCTTGTAAGTTAGCTGTGAAAACTTGTGGTTAAAAACAGAGAGAAAG
Source organism: Sclerurus mexicanus (assembly GCA_013396755.1). Taxonomy (NCBI): domain Eukaryota; kingdom Metazoa; phylum Chordata; class Aves; order Passeriformes; family Furnariidae; genus Sclerurus; species Sclerurus mexicanus. The sequence goes on along the minus strand of VWZF01000910.1, from coordinate 91,785 downwards.
TAATAGGTAGTGTTGGAGAGAGATTAATTAGGCAGAATATTTTGCAAAATGAGTTGATAAAGAAATGTGTGTATTTCACATCATTAAATAACTGAGTCAGAATTGATTAAGTAAAAAGAAGTACATGTGGAGAAAAGGCTAAGCTGCTTTGCTGCAACATGTACAGTAAAGGTACAGCTGAGACGGTTTATATTGTTTATTCCTAGTGTAATTTTGGTCAAATGTAGGCAAAATGAAAATCTCCAATCTGTCTTTAAACCAATTTTCTTTCTTTTTTTTTTTTTTTCTCTCTGGTGTTCTTTGTCATGCTCTCTTACAGCCTATTCTTTCTGATGCTCTTACATTTACCAGTTACTTTTGTAAGATGGCTATACTGTTTTTTAAAACGTGTTTTTATGAGTCTCTTTCCCGAAGGAGTGAAAGAATTGTGTTTTCCTCACAGTGCCCAAGTAAGTAAACAAGACTGAAATTAAGATCTGTGTTGTGATGCTGAAGGCTCACTAATGCCGTCAAAATCAGCTTCTGGGATCTTGCAGCCATCTAATTTTGGTAAAGCCAGCTAACATTTCAAGCAGAATCCCTTTTTTACAAGTGAAATATGTGAAGTGACCAGCTGAAAAGGCAAATAATAAAAATATATCAAAAAAAGAGAGTCAGCTTCATTGATATGTACACATTGTTTCCTGAGTAATGGAATGTTTAGTCAAGCTGTGTTTTTTTTATATAAAATATCCTTCAGTAAACACAGGTTTTACTGCTCTTCATTCAACATTATTTGTGTCCAGGGAGTCTTCCAAAGGAAACTAAAGATTTGGCAAGGCTTGGACTTTTATACAGAAGACTGTTTATTGTAGGGGAATTTGGAAGACAAACTTAACATGTCATCAAGGAAACTAAGGTTACCAGGTGCAAATGAAATACAATGTTACTAAAGAACAGAACAAGTGGTGGACGTGTTCCAACACAGTGGAGTCAGTCCTGGAAAATGTCTGAGACAGGAGCAGGAGAGACCGCTCCAGGGGCAGCTGGGCATGTGTCGCTCTGGTTCTGTGTCTCTAGTTAGCATTGTGATGGAGCTACTCGGTGTTTGAGACATGACTCTGCACTTAAACTCAAGGGTGCACCTTCTCCTTGGCAATTTTTGATAAAACACAGATTAGAGTATTTTTTAGGGGACCCAATTGCTGAAGTCTAATTCTCATTTCAACACTTACAAATTTGGTGGAACTGATACAAGTACGCATTGTGAGCACAACCACAGTGCAAATGTAAGGCTGATCTGTTCATGGAGGGTCAGGACAACAGTTTTTTAGAACTCCTAAGAGTTCTTTGGTAGAACAAGGGAATGTGCATTTTAAGATGTAAAAATTCTAGAGACCACAGATGTAGTTCTGTCTCCTAATGGCATTTCGAAATCTATATCCATTACAGCAGAGAGCAGCAGCTGCTGTCACCACAGGGTGCTTGCTCAGTTCATATGGAGAGGAATGGAAACTGGCAGCATATTGTTTCATCTTGCTCCCTCCGATGGAAGGTATGCTCAAATGGAGAGAAATATTTACTGATTGCATTAATCTGTCAAAACTTGGTAATTACGGATTTATGATGTATCATCCAACTGCACAAAAACCAAGCTGAATAGTCAACCTGTTGATTTTGGAGAGTGTTTATGTGGCTGGTACATAATGCAGGAAAGAAAGGAAAGCACTCTGTGCTGCTAAACAGCTGCAAACTCTACTTGGGTGCTTTGGAGCTGTGGTGTCTGGCCTGTGACCTATTTGCCATGAATAAGATGAATACACAAAGTCCCACAAAATTGCATTAATGAGAATGAACATGTGCCATTAAAATTTTATGGAATGGGTAAAATAATTGCAATTGACTGTTATTAAGGTACACATTTGATACCAAATACATATTAAAAATACTAAATTAAATCAGAGCATTCGACCACTGTAAAAGAAAAAAGCACCAAAAAATCCTTGGAAAGAGAGCAGATAATATTGAATAAGTTAAGTGGGTTTTAAGGTCCAATATGGCTACAACTCACTTATGTATCTACTGACGAAGGAAATGTTTTCTTCAGATGATTCTAAAAGCAATTGCTCTTTTTCTTAATAGATTTTATACTCAGGTACTGGTCACAAGAACAAGAAATGGTTCAGCTGAGAAACATCTGAAGCATGTTACTTAGGGATGGACTGGATAGAGGCCTATGTGTCTGCCCATAATCTGTCAGAACTAGGCTAACAGTATTCTCTCTGCAGATGGAGTTCAAGGCACGTTAATGGTGTTTATCTTTCTCTGTATTTTTATTTGCTCAGTCTGCTTCAGTTCTTTGGCACTTGCTAAAGAGCTATTGGAAATGTTGACCCAATACTCATATTAGAGTTTACTATCCTTTTTTTTTTTTTCCCCCTCCATGTTTAAGCATTACCTCTCAATTTGATGAAGTCAGTGGTTTTCATGTAAGAATCACTGTATCTGGTAAGAATTCCTCATGCACATAAGCATTTGATGAACCGTTACCAGAATGTGTTTGTGCAAAAAGAATACAGGTTGTTTATGAAAACAGAAATTTTATACTCATATACTTTAGCCTAAAGTGTGTTCCCTCTCTTGCTCTTTTATTTCCATTAGATAATTTTTTCTTCATGAACATTTCCTTTTCACTACTTTGCATTTAGTTTAAAAAGGCAAAAGAACCCAACCAACCAAACAAACAAAAAAGACACAGTTTGTTTATATTTAAAGTGAATAGAGGCTTATGATGCAGATAAATGATACAGCAATGAAAAAGTCTGATCTCTCTGGTTTGATTCATAATTTATATGAGTTATATAATTGTCTCCTATTAATACTGATCTCAGAGAAGAAATACTGGTCTGTAGGATAGTCCGTAGGAGCTTTTTCTAATTTAAAATGCAGTGTCTTCTTCAATTTTACTGTAAGAGATAATGAGTATATCTTTTGGGTCCCCTTTAAAAGCACAGTTTTTATTTGAGAGGGACTGAGTCTAATTCTCATAGAGTCTCTCTTGAACCACTTAGGAGTACCAGTATAAGAGTACAGCAACCAGTCACTTGGTCTGAAGGGAATCAGTTCTCGCTGTGATATTGTAACAAGAGATTTCATACTTGTGTCCTGAGAAAAAAGGTGAGTATAAGTTATATCAATTTGTTCAGCTTGCTAGTGCAACAATTAGTGGGAAAGAATTTCAAATACATTTTGAACTAGGAATATTTCTGACTTCCCATTGAGTAAATAGCCTGTCACCACCAAGTACAAGCAAGATCAAATAACTTATTCCATCTCTGAGGAGGTGAAAATATTCAAGAAAAAATCTGCAAAGTCTGGCCTTTAATGATATTGGTTACACCTAAAATGCTAGAAGATGAAACGTTAGAAAAAGCCCTATATTAAAAATACAAGTCTGTGGAAAGCAAAAACCTGTACAGATGTTAAAGGAGTCAGAATGAAAAAAATCTGCTGAGAAAAGCGAATTTATTTCTACCAAAGCTCTCTTCTCTGGTTTTTAAGCTTCCCATATTTATTTTCATGTGACTGTTCTATATCTTTCATGGTTTTATTACTTTTGTTGTCTTGTTGATGGTGGAAAACACTTTTAAATTGACTTTGGATAAGTAATTAATTTTTTGCTTTTTTTTTATGTATTGTTTGCAATATCCTTTTTTAATACTGTTCTATTTTTCATTTGTGATGTCATCTTAATTATGGCCTGTTTATTTCTTCAACTCATCAAGGATATTTGAATATGTGATCTGGTATGTAGTGGTGTGGTCTCTTTCTATATAGTTTTAATTTATTGTCATTAATTTTGCATAAGTCTACTTCTATGATATTGGTTGTATAATTATGCTATTTTGTAGCTTTTGTTTTGAGTATAGCCAGACCCAGATCATTAACATTTAACATTGTTTTTTAATATTGTTTGAAAATATTTTCTCTGTATGGCTATTTTTTTGCAGCCTAGGGAAATAGTATACTTCTGTCTTCAGATTTACAGAAGAGCATTTTAAGTTGCTATGGTTTAAATGTTAATTTCCCTTCTGTCTCAAGGGCTTAGTATTTTAATGAAACAATTCAGCTTTTGCACTGAAATAAATTTCTTCGTGCATATCCCCATGCTTCTGTGCAGGAGTTCTTGATGCTCTTGTTTGATAATCTGAAGAGATATTTAATGTATTCTCTGGAGTCCTTTTACTGATTATAAAAGCAATACTGTCAGGATATAGTGTTTTAGGTTTTGATTTATGCAAATAACTCAGTATATAAGTTAGAAGTTCCTTCCCTTATGGCTGCTTACTACCCTTAATATGTTCCAAAGGACTAGGTTCACTGCAGCTGTCTTTTAAAAGTCTAGAACTACTAAATAAGAGTAGTTTTACTGGTGAGTAAAGCCATGAATAGCTAATGTTCACAAAGTGAAAACTATTAGTAGATCAGTTGACAATAAAAAGAAAAAAGACTGTTCCAATAAGCAGGTTGCAATTTCATTACTAAATGTATCTATTGATAAAATAGCATAGCAAGGGGTGGAAAGGAGAAATTACTGTAATACTTGTGTGACTGCTAGTAAGTACACTCTGTCTTTTGTACAGTAGTATCCAGAAAATATTCCTTAAAGCACTGGGGAAAGGATACAGCAGATTGTAGGTTATTTGCTAAAGCCAGCATCAATATCCAAGAAATGATCCATTAGGAAGCTATTGTGAGAGATATTTTCTGAGCCAGGACAATAAAAAAACCCCAATCATAGCAATTTCTGCACTGTTAATTCAATGATTTTAAGAAGAAAAAGGAATCTTTACTAGTGGGTAGTATTTCATTCATCTGGGTGAGACAGTAAAGCTAATAAAATTCTGACTGCAGAGCGAGTAAAATAACAGAAATCTGTATTAACAATTATGAATAATGTCAAATATCTAGAGACCTCAGTGTCTGGAATTACTGAAGAATTTGGCAAGTGTCTTTTAAAATCTGCACATAAAATCTGTCTTAGACAGGAAGAATTGAAGGAATTTCCAAAGTTCTTGGAAAGGTTAAACAAAAGGCTACATAAGTGGTTTTATTCTGTTATGTCTCTCTCAACAATTGATTCTCCTGTGAAATTATTTGTCCCCTGAAGTCCTTTGGCCTTCTTAACTTTTAAGTATAAAATACTTTCTTTACTGGCTTCTCATGGTTGTGGTTTGAATATTAATACTATGTATAAGTCAGGCACTTATACTTGCTCTCTTAAGAAAGTGGTACATTCTTCATCCCTTCCTCAGTTGGGTAGGGATGCTATACTCCAAGGTCCTGATGCTTCACAACAGTAGTAAATGTGACATAAAATCACTGGCAAAGAATTTGGCTGAGAGGCTTGGATGCTTTTGAGAGACTAATGATTCTGTAACCTCTATAATTTAGCCTTGGAAGATTTGCATCCTTTTGCTCCGACTGTTGGTATAATATTCTTTTTAAANTTTTTATATAGCATGAAGTGATGATATTAGTCATACATCATTAGTAGATATCACTAGCTCTACTAAGTGAAATAGAGCTCGGATTTGTGTACGTGACCTGAAAAATTTATGTTAGAAGTGATGGGACTAGTTGAGAAATTTTAGAGAGGTCAAGGAGGTTTTTCCTGCTTGGTTTCTGTTGGAACTTCATAGTTATCAATGTCTTCCCATGGATTTCAGCAAACCACTTTTTAATGATGCAATAATATTAATTTAAACATTGCCATTAAGCTTCATTGATTTTTAAGTTGGCAGCTTCATCTGCAACATTCTTCTATAGATTTTTATCCTCTTTTTCGCTGCCCCTTGTGGTGTTATCAATTTTTCCTTCTGCTGTGTGTGTACAGCTCCACTTGGTTAGTTAAACTGGTGACAAGGTGTAAGTACTGTAGCTAAATACTTGCCAAGGAATGCTATTTCATTACTCTTATATTCCTAACAGCTGTGCTCTCTGTTCATGTATTTTTTATCTTATGTTAGTCTTGCCTTTCCCATTTGTGGTTTTATAGCTGTGAATTTACTTACGTTTGTTGGTACATACTGGGGCTTTAGCTTGACTTGAGGAATAGTAGTTACGAGCATTTTGAATGAATACAGGAAAATAAAATATTTCCTATGAAGGAAAAATATTTTTCAGAAAAATATTCTGGAATATACTAAGTAAGTTTCTTGAAGAATACAGAAGTTTAGACTAAAACAACAGCAACAAAATTGTCTCCTGTTTAAAATATATTTTTTTAATATGATCATTTATACTAGTAAGTTACATAAAGGGGTGACAGGGACAAGACAGACAGACAGATGGACTTAAATGGGAGTGATGTTGAAAGGGAGAAGATAGGAATGCCTCCATAAGGGAGAATTAAGTATCTATACAAGAGTGATGGGAACAGCTCTCCTTTTGCGCAGCAGCCCACTCTAGGTCTGGACATGAAGTACATAGATTCAAATAATTGATTAATGAGAGGAAGCTTAAATTTATATCTCTCTCCTTAAAAGCATTGCAGAATATTGTGAGACTCAGTGATTACCTTTCTGGTGCCTCATACATGAGTGTAAGCAACACCATATCAGAGGCAGATCTTGAGGAGTGGGAGACTTCAAAAGCACTCTCTACCTCAGTCCAAGCAGTGGAAGCAACCCCTGTGTCCCAGTTTATTGAGTAAGGAGGAATAATAAGAAGGAAATAAGATAAAGGAATATTATAAGAAGGAATAAGAAGGAAAATTAAGAAGGAAATAAGAAGGAAATATTTCTTCCCCATGATTTTCAGGCTTCAGTTTTGAATTTATTTTGCTGAGACAAAACACAGAAGGCAAAAATGAGGAAAAGATTCTTAGAGGTGATGATTCAAAGTAGGTGCTCTGTCATGGGAACAGGAATGAATAGAAGGTTTGTAGGAAAGCTTTACTACAAAATTTTTTCATTTATAGCCACTCAGGTTCAGGCCTAGCTCTTACTGTGTTTTTCCAGGAGCGGAGATAATGGTGACTCTGTGGAATGCTGCATGGGAATCAGCTTTAGTTTCACTAAATATATTTAAAGCACTATCAGGCATTTATCATTTTTATGTCTCCTAATAGAAATATGTAGGGAAATGAGGACAGATGTACTCTGCTAAGGTTTATTCTAGACCTCACTAGGTCATCCAGAGTGCAAGTAAAAAATGCCTAAGAAAACTTGCACTCAGAAAGATAAACATCTACTGACAAAATCATTGCAGATTTACAGAGGAGATCATAGTGAAAATGTATGATGTTTCCTTCTTTTTCTCTCCCGTTTTCTCTCAGACCTTAAAGCTTCTGCTCTTTTACTTTTATTTGTATGCTGACTTCTGAACCTTGAAGGATTTTCTTGAAAAAACGCCACTTGAGGAGGAAGACATCAGATGACTAGCAAACTATTTGAGAAGCAGTGGTGAGAGGGATGGTAAGTCATTGCTTTGTAGCTCATTTATAAAGGGGAATGTGATCTAGCGTGTGCGAACAGAAATACAGAGGAATATCTGGACTTGCAAGCATGCATGAAATGACAAAGAGGAGAAAACCTGTGCTTCATTTTTGCCACTAATCCACTGCAATTTGTGGAAGAAAAGATGGTTGGGGCCAAAGCTTTAAAAATCAGGGTCAAATATCTGATAAGGGATACAATATTTTCTTGGTTCCTGAACGCTGCTTTGTATTTTAACCAGGCCAAGAAAAAGCCTTGCTAATCACAAATCTGTTGGAGAATAGCCTTTTCACTATATATATGGCAACAGAGATATTGGCCAATGTGTCTATCTCCATTTCTTACTAATATTTTTTCTCAGAGGGAAAATACTGTTCTTTGCAACAAGTGTTCTGCCTGCAGTTTTCATGCTAAAGGCTATGCTAGCTCTTGATTCCTAGCCATCATCAGTAAAAACAGTAATAGCTCTGAAAATGCCTGTATTATTTCTGGGTGCAGTTCTCCTGCTCCAGTTTGACATGAAGGCTACAAGACACCAGTTTCATAGATGTACAGGGGGCAAAATTATGGCTTAACATCACTGTATTCTACTAGCATACACATTAAAAGATTTTGGTGGTTTTCAACAAAAGTACTAGAAAAGATAGATACAAGGGTTTTTAACTTGGAACCAGTTGGTGGTTTGTTGTTTTGGGTTTTTTTTACAGTTAGAAGAGATAGAAATACTGGTGTCACCTTTTACTCATTGTAGTCTTAACTGCTAGCTATGTGATCCACACATTTATGAATGCAATATAGAAACAATTTCTTACCTTTGTTTCATTCATCAATCTTTTTGAATTTATTTGCTAATTTCATTTGTACCTGTACTTTGGAGGTGCTTATCTTATACAGCTTGTTACTGGCTAAAAGTCAGAATTTGTCTGAGCTATTTTCAGTGTTGTTCCTTTTTCTGGTGGTTAATGGTAATGTTTTGGAAAGAATTAATGTAGATGGTAAAGATAAAAGCTGCTCTAAGATGATGCTTTTTAGACATATAGAAGAACTTCTGTTAAGAACAACAAAATCCTTTTTATGTTCCAGGCATATGTGTGGCAGTTTTGGACAATTTTTTAATTTATTTTTTTTTTAACCTAAAAAATAATGATCTGTAGGAATGACTGGTCTGGCTAACAGAAGTGGTTATCAGTGTTAGAGAAATTGTTCCAAATTTTGAAGAGGTGGTGTGTTTTCTTTTGGAAGGTTAAAGTCATTAAGTCTTTTTCAAATGATCCCATTTGAAGAACTGCCAAAATGTAAAGAACCATATGTTCATATGAAAGAGGAAAGAAGGAGATAAAAGTGCATGATGTACATAATTTTGAATCTGCACAATTCAAAATAAGATATGAGGAAATATTAGAGCATGGAGCTTAATGTGAAATATGCCTTAAGGCAGATTCAGAGATTAACTGAAGTCACATGATTCTTTTCACCTGCACAAATCCTTTTAGAGGATTCATCTTCATTGTTGTTTTTTGTCATACTTAATGATAGGAAAATGGTGTGAAAATTATGCTCCCTCCTATCCAGGCTTTTAGTGGAGAGCATGAAAACAACTCCCTCTGTTCTGCTTTTTGGAGCTATTTTGCTTTTATGGAAGATGTGGGGGATCTAGCTAGATGTGTATTCAGGGATGGGAAATGATTGTGAAAGTGATTGAATATTTTAGCTCCTGAGTCTTTCTGAGAAGCAAGATAAACTGGCTATTCTTCAACCCAAAAAACAGCTTTAGCATATCCACTATTAGCCCAGAAGCAGATAATAGTTAAGGTGTCTGTTGCTTTACTCCTGGTTGGAAGCACTGAGCTTCATCTCAGCCTTTCAGTTCACTAGTGGATTTATAGAGGAAAAAGGGAATTCTGTTGCACTGAGATGTGACAAGCTGTTGGGGAAAATATGGAATGAGTGCATTGAAAACCAGCCCCAGAAGTTACCATGTTCTCATGCAGCCTTCAAAATATCAGTAACAGACAATGCAAGAATCAGTAGATAGAACTGACATGCATGCTTGTTCTTACAACCTTTTCTTCTTGCTAGTAGTATGTATTTATGTTCTCCAGTTGCTTGCATCTTCATCATATGAAGTCTTACGGTAATGTACCTTAAAACTGATTTGTTCAGAGATCATGTAGTTGTATGTGGAAAGACTTCACGTCAAAATAACCATATGATAAAGTGGCTTACATACCCAGGTATGGATGTAAAATAATATATTAATAACAAATCAAACTGGACCTAACTGCTAACTGTGGGAGTGGGTTTTTGTTCGTTTGTTTGGTTTTGTTTGTCTGAGTTTTTGTTTTGCTTTTTTTACCTTGTTTGTTTGGTGAGGTTTTGTTTGGTTTTGTTTTGGATTTTCGTGTTTGTTTCTTTTTTGTTTTGTTAGTTTGTTTTGTTTGGTTTGAGGGTTTTTTTTCTTTTATTTTTGCCTGCTGGGTTATATATAGAGCTCTATTCTATTCATAGACAATAATTTTCTGGGATTAGAGTCTCCAGCACATGAAAATACTCACATCTCTATTTCTCTTGAGATGCTGGATATTTATGCAAGGTGTTGGAAATCTGTACCAACAATATGTGGCAATTTGTATCAGTGATCTGTTTGATGCAAAGTTGAATTATTTCCTGCACAGCCGGTCCACACAAACAAAAATCAGGGACATTTCATTTCTAATGCAAATTAAGGAGAATATAATTCAGCTGTCAATTTTTAAGCACCAGTTAAGTATCCCACAAATAGTGAGCTTCACAAATATCAGTTCATAATAAATAAATGTAAGATGAGATGACTGGTATAAATATTTTGCCTTTGTTTTTCTGACCAGTGAATAAGATCTTGCTCATAAGCCCATTATTTAATTGTTGGGCATCAGCATTAGTTAGACATCTTTGTTATTTTGCTGCCACATATTCATTTTATCTAAACAGAAGCGTAGGCCAAAAATGAAAAGGTAAGTGCAATTAAGTTTTTCCTGCTGTATGTATATATCTGCCTTTCTTAACACTAGTATTGGCAAGAAACACAAATATTACTTTAAAAATCTAACCATACATAAGTTGCTCAGAACCCTGTCAAACTTGAATGTTTGCATGGACAGATGATCTACCACCTCTCTGGGCAACATCTGCCAGTGTTTCACCACGCTCATCATAAATTTTCCCCCCCTTATTTCTAGTTCAAATCTACACTTTTTTTTTTTTTTTGTTTAAAACACTATTACCCCTTGTCCTATCAATACAGGCCTCACTAAAAAAGTTTGTTGCCATCTTTCTTATAAGCCTCCTGTACGTACTAGAAGATGCTATAAGGTCTCCCTGGAGACTTACCCTCTTCAGTCTGAATGACTCATACTCTCTCAGCCTTTCCTCATAGAAATGATGTTACATTCTTCTAGTCATCTTCATGGCCCTCCTCTAGACTCATCTTCAGTAATTCAAATTTGTTCTGTTGCTTTTCTTTATGTATTTGATTTCTAATTATTTTTTTCTTGCCTAATTAATCAGAATTTTAAATGGACTAAGTACACCTTGTATATTAACCTTTTGTATTGTGGAACAGCTGTGGGTTTTCACCTTCTTGGAAATGACATCTTGACAGTTGCAAATGGGGGTTTCTGGAGTGTGACATTTTCACTACCTGTGTATACTGTGTTGAGACAAAGGCATCCAATTACCAATATCTGTCACACAGATGAGTTGACTTATGCAGTGAACATTCAAGGGAGAAAAATAATTTAATTCAGCTGCTAATTTTATCTAAATTCCAAGTACCAGAAAAATCCAGGAATACTTTCAAAAATTCCTTGCCTATACACAGATCTGTAGTTTAGATTTCTCTTTTCAAGACTTCAAGCTCCCTCAGATCTGGTAGCTTGGTCCACTTTTGTGAAAACTGTCAGAAGGTTTGAGTTTTCCTGTACATAGACCTACACCTATTCTGTGCTTTTATAAGTATTGCCAATAAAGGTATATATTTTTTACCTTATCTTCCTGTAGCCATACATTAAAAAAATACATTTTTGTGAAAAAATAGACTATATCTTTTGCCTAACTGTGCTCCCAGACTGATGTTGATACACCAATTCTGCCTGCTGTCTTCCCAATAATCTTGTCTGTTGGATGTAGTCTGACATCTGAGTCTTTTTCGCCCTCCAAATATCAAAACTTGGGCCATATTATCTGGCACATGTCATTGTAGTCCCACCTTCCTTGCTCTTGGCCACTGACTGATAGATTTGACATTTTTATATACCTAGGAAGTTTGTAATATGATCCTAGTTCTTTATTACCGAGAACTGAATTTATATTATTTATATCTGTTGTATTACCACTAATGTTCTCTTTTAATGTTGTTGGAAGGTGAGCTTATAAGAGAGAATACAAGGAAAACCAGCAAGTGTCAAGGAATCACTTGGGAGGAAGCTGACTATAAGACATTTATGAGTGGCTTGTACCAGTTGATTGCGCTGTGCTTTCCAAAACACTTGTGTTGATGCAGTGATTCATTATACTGTCTTCTATTTTGACTTTCTGTATAAAGTCTGTACTCCTATTGGTAATAGTGCTGGTTTTCAAGATACAAACATCTGTCCTTTGGGAATGAGTTTAGACTTAGAGCTATTAAACAGCTGTCAGTTGAGAATTACTTCAGTCAGCAAATCTCCTTTTCTACAGAAAGACCTTTAAAAACTCTGAAAGTCTGGGTCTTTGAAATTCAATTTGCAATACTGTAAGACTGACCCATAAATACCAATCATGTGTAATCTTGTTTTAGTTACAGATATTTCCACAATTGTGAAGCATTTATAGCAAGAAAAATGCTTTTTAACCAAACTAATTGAATTGAGGCAGTGTGGTATTGTGAATTGCTGGAAAACAGAGAAAACCCATCAATTTATGGTTGGCAAAATGTTCCAGGAACTTTATTGCCTGGCCTTTTACTAATTTAAAAAATATTAACTCGCATCCATCCGCCAGAAGGTTTTTCAAGCAGAGATATCCAAACCAAAGATGGGTTTTTAGACTTTCAAGTGCATTTGATTTTTTAAAAGATGATTCATGTTCTGGCCCCAATTTATCTGAATCTCAAGTGAGATTGAAGGATAAACTCATGAATCTCCTTTTCCCTTACCTTTTTTCAATGACACCTTTTCCAGACCAACAAAAAACCACCACAACAACAAAAAACCCAAACAAAAAAACCCCAAACAAACATACAAACAAAAACCAAACAAAAAACCCCAACCCCCTCCCTTCCAAATCCCAAAAGAAAAAAATCCCCCAGAATGAAAGAATAATTCTGGATTTTAGATAATCTTTTGGCATGACTTAGAAAAGGTACTTTTCTGTCCACCACATCCTGTAAATTACTGAGCTGTCAATCTTCTGTATTTCTGTCGGCATAAAAATTATTGCAATTGAATGAAATGTGAGCTGAGTGAAACAGCAGTAGAATAATTCCATTCTCAGAACTACTGTGGTTTTATAGTGGGAAAATTGAATATTTTATTAGCTGAACAGCATAAATGTGAGTTTTCTAGGTAGATTTTTAATGCACATGAAACCTCTCTAAAACGTCTAGAAAACACTGCTTTTTCTTCTTCTCCAACACCCCACTCCCAGGCTCAAGCAACCAATCAGAATATTGTCTGCAGAATATTCAGGAGAAATGTTTGTGGTGTGTGATCATCAGCCTGCTCTTGAACAGCAAAGAAGCAGAGTCCTCAAAACTTGTGGGAGTCAGATTGGATGGTGTGGTAAAATTAATCTCACAGAGAAAGTAAATTCTCTGTGTCCAGCTTAGTGAGGCTGAAGAGATCTACTCGTGTCTCACTTTCATCAGTACTGAATTTTCCTCCAATGTAAATACTAAACCAAAGCATTACCAATAGAAATTCACAGTATCAATGCAACGGTACATGCTGATTTCCTTTATTTTCATCTTTCTTATTGTATGTCTGCTCTAAACAGGCATTGCCCATTAAATTCACAAAATTCTGTAAAAAACCCACTTGTTTAATGAAATAGCTATTCAGTCTGAAATGTATCTTTGATGGAATGGGAGGGCAGAAAGAGTTGAAAGGATAAATAAATTGACTAGATGGTAAATAAAATAGACTCCAATATAGCAAGGGAAGAATACACTGCTTGTTTCCTTCATTTTAATGAATAAAAATCATTGAATATATTTCCAAGCACTGGAGTTGAATGAATTGATTACAAATAATTTATATTCTGAATTTTGCTTCCTTCATTATCAGTTTATTATCAACAAGCAGTTTTTTACTCACTGTTTTCAAGGGCAGTTGTCAGGGGAAGCCATTTTGCCATGCACAAAGAGCAAGAATTGTGCTATATACCCTCAGCTTCAGCTAAAATTTTCTTACCTGTTAGAAACTATAAACAGAGGCTATGGAATATTTCTGTTATAGGTTTCCTAACCTCAGATCACTTGTAGAACTATTTCTGTAAACAGGTCAGTTATTTGCTAGCATCTCTTTTTTTGAGTATACAAAATTCGATCTTTTGATTGAGCAATTGATGGATTCTGATTTCACATATATGTGTCATTCTTTACCAAATCATATCTGTAACACAAGTAACAGAGTTGATAAACTACTGAATGCACTGATGTCATTGTTTAACCCCAGCTGCCAACTAAGCCCCACACAGCTGCTTGCTCANAGACTCCAATATAGCAAGGGAAGAATACACTGCTTGTTTCCTTCATTTTAATGAATAAAAATCATTGAATATATTTCCAAGCACTGGAGTTGAATGAATTGATTACAAATAATTTATATTCTGAATTTTGCTTCCTTCATTATCAGTTTATTATCAACAAGCAGTTTTTTACTCACTGTTTTCAAGGGCAGTTGTCAGGGGAAGCCATTTTGCCATGCACAAAGAGCAAGAATTGTGCTATATACCCTCAGCTTCAGCTAAAATTTTCTTACCTGTTAGAAACTATAAACAGAGGCTATGGAATATTTCTGTTATAGGTTTCCTAACCTCAGATCACTTGTAGAACTATTTCTGTAAACAGGTCAGTTATTTGCTAGCATCTCTTTTTTTGAGTATACAAAATTCGATCTTTTGATTGAGCAATTGATGGATTCTGATTTCACATATATGTGTCATTCTTTACCAAATCATATCTGTAACACAAGTAACAGAGTTGATAAACTACTGAATGCACTGATGTCATTGTTTAACCCCAGCTGCCAACTAAGCCCCACACAGCTGCTTGCTCACTCCCCCACCAGCAGGATCAAGGTGAGAACTGGAAGGGTAAAAGCGAGAAAACCCATGGGTTTAGACAAAGACAGTCTAATAGGAAAAGCAAAAACTGTGCACACAAGCAAAGCAAAACAAGGAATTAATTCACTGCTTCACATGGGCAGGCAGGTGTTCAGCCTCTTTAGGAGAGCAGGGCCCCATCAAGTGTTACGGTGACTTGGGAAGACCAATGCCATCACTCCAAATGTCCCACTTCTTTCTCCTTCTTCCCTGCACTTTATATAAAGAACGTGATGTCATATGGTATGGAATATCCCCTTGGCCAGTTTGGGTCACCTGTTCCCAGCTGTGTCTCCTCCCAACCTCCCATACACCCCCACCTTCCTTGCCAGTGTGGCAGTACAAAAAGCAGAAGAGGCCTTGGCCCCGTGTAAGCACTAACATTGCTCAGCAATAACAAAAACCTCTCCATATTATCAACTTGTGTTCAGCACAAATCCATACTGGCCACTGTGAAAAAAATGAACTCTACCCCAGCCAAAACCAACACAACTGGGCACTGAAATTCAGTTTCATCTAAAAGTATATATATCTGTCTGCAGAACAAGGAGAATGATTCTGTAAATCTTTCAGGTATAGCAAACTCATATATAGCAAAGCCCATAAAGGTAATTATTAGAATTATTTAAAATTTGCTTACATGTTAGGTAAAAGCTATTTTTTGGTTTTTAATTCCCAGAAATGTTACAAAGTATGGTCTATACCTCCAATGAAAATATTGAATGAATTTGTCCAATTTTGCATGGTTAAAAAGGAAATAATTGATATTAGCAAACCCTATTGATTCATTTTCTCCAAATATAACATAAAAATCTTGAATGTTTTTACATAGTGGAAAATTAAGTGCCATTTTTTTTGTTAAGATTGTTTAGATCAAATTATTTACTTCAATTTTACTTTTTCCCCAGACTTTTTTTAAGAAATAAAACTAAATTTTATTCTATTTTCTAAATGCTCTACGTAAAGACATCTGACACATTCACTAATTTGGCCATATAGTGCTTTGCCATTTTCAGTGTAATTTAAATTTCAAGTGTTTTGATATTAGCCAGTCTGTGTTAGTGGAGAAATTTATTCATCTGGTCTGTTTCATATATGAAAGGAAAAAAACCATGGTGTCATTTTCTAGCTTTGACTTATGGTAACTTTTTATACAGGATTTAGTGAGAGGAAGAGGAGGCTGCAGCTTTTAATTACAAACAGAAGTTGCCTGGGTTCATGCTGCCTGGGAGGCTTGTAGAAATCTATATTCAGAAAGTAAATTTTTTGGGGGTAAGTCAAAGTCTGCCAAGAACATTTCACAGTCAGATGGGAATTGACTCATAATCTGGAATGTGGAACCATAACACAAAGTTGTTTGGATAGGTTGGATATTACTTTGGGTCTGGTGCTCACAGCAAAGTCTTAAAAGTCCTAAAATAGCACTAAGAGGAAAACTGTCAAAACTCTGCATGTTTTTGAGCGTCAGATTTCTGAAAGTTCCTTAGTACCAATAATTCCACAAATGTTTATCTTAAAAACCCTTGTTGTCTGTACCATGATTAAATAGTTGCATTAATATTGTATGGGTACCCAGGCAATAATCTGAGGTTTCTCTATCACAGTTACTTGTACTGGAACTAGATGTACTTTCCAGAAAAAAGATAATGACTTTTTCTAGTCTGCTGACCATTCTTTCTAGATGGAATGTATTTGATTATTTTTTTTAATGTATTTCTGTACTTCTGTGAAGGTAAGCCTGACTCTAGCAATAAATAAGAAATGACCACATAATGCTATTTTTATCAACTAGAAAGGAGGACAAAGAAAAAATGGTTTCCAGTACATACATGATAGTCTGAACATTGGAAAAAAATAATATTATTTTGTGACTCAATGAAAACTCTATACATCCCTTGCTATTTATAATCTAGACATCCTGATTCAGTATGTTGACTTGCCATGTCAGCAAGTCCAGGGCACTCACTAATAAATGAGGAGAGAATGTCAACTATGTTGGCAGGAAAAGGCCAGTCATACAGCTGATAGCCAGTCTTGGCAGGGAATATATGTAATGGTTTGGTATTGCAAGCTGTTTGTAGTTAGCATTACCAAAGCTGCCAGCCAATTACCTCATAAGGTCTGCTGAAAGGCAGTAATCTAATCTGGCCTCCCATTTGTTTTGTTTTTATCTGCTAAACACAGCTTCATCTTTCCCATGGTTGACTTGTGTGCTATTTGAAATCTGAACATTGCATTCAATCTTGTGGACACAAGAATAGCAGAGGTGTTATAATCAAAATCATGTCGAACTGGGCCTCTGGAAACAATTTTTCATGAAGATGTGTTCAGATTTTAAAATAAACTTGCTATAAAAAGGGAAATAAATGTGGTTGCACTATTTTCCCCACAAATGTCCTGAAAGTTTCCGGTTGAAGTTTGAAAGTAGGAATGTTTTTTATCATAATGGAATTCTAAATAGATATCAGAAATAGACTGGAAGAGGAATTGCAGATGCAGTGGAAAACAGATTCAAGGTTATTTGAATTAATAACACACAGGAATTAATTGTATGTGTTGAACAAAATAACTTACATACAAAATAAGTATGATTCTACAAGATATGTTCATGCCCATGGGTTTTATTTCAGGTTATTTGTTGAAAAGCTGTTGGCTTAAGATTTATCAGTGATGAACCAACATGTTCTTATGGATTTGCTTTACTCAAAAATATTATTTCTGGCACAAAACTAGTATTCTGCTTTCTTTATTCAAATTAAGTGAGTGAGGTATAGTGATGAGGGTGCTAGGTTGGCTTAATTTCTTTGCTCCTCCAGAAGCTTCCTGTGTGTTGATGGTTTATTTGGTTAGGACTAGATCAAGAGAAGGGTTGTGTATGAAAAAATGTTTCTAAGAAACATTAACTTGAAGCATTGCGTATGCCTAGCAATTTATTTCTCAAAGCAAATAGTTTGGTAGAGCCAAGCCTTGTACCTGTCAGGTTTTCAGATGTAAAGTTCCACTGACACAGTGCTTGTGGCCCTGTGCGTGTGCCCAGATGTGC
The DNA here is from genome assembly GCA_013396755.1 of Sclerurus mexicanus. Taxonomy (NCBI): domain Eukaryota; kingdom Metazoa; phylum Chordata; class Aves; order Passeriformes; family Furnariidae; genus Sclerurus; species Sclerurus mexicanus. Next base: position 73,923 of record VWZF01000910.1, on the reverse strand, counting down.
CTTGCTCTTGTCAGCATGTAGCAGCTTAGCATTCATGCCAGCATCCTTCTGGCATTACAGACCAGGTGTTGTATAACTCTTCCCTGCAAAATGAAATAGGTGTGTTTGGTTTGCTGTGCTTCTTTCTTGCCGAATCACCTTTATATTTATGAGGAAGTTGTAATCCTGGCAGATGGGAGATGCAGGGTCATTTCTATTATGTGGTGAAGGCAAGTGGCTTTGGGTTTTCTGAGATGGCTTCACTTCCCTTCAACATGGTGTTAGGAGATCCACACCAAAGTGCTGTTTGGATTCCTTGCTTGAGGCCATGTCTTCCTTCGACCTCGAGGTCCGTTGAGACTAAGATAGCATGTTTCATCTGTACAGTCTTATTCTCCTGGTCTTGCTGACTTTCTTTCATAACAACATAAATTCAAATGTCTTAAATTAGATCTTGTGAAAACAGAGATAGTGAAAAATTTAACTCTAACAGCAGATTACATGCCTGTCAACATGTAACTTTGTTTTCATTGTCTGTATTTCTGAAGGCTGACAGTCTCCATTGTCTTGCAGGAAAACAGGTGATAAAGGTGTTCAGACTTGGGAATTGTTCTTTCTCTAATATCAGGGAGTTGCTAAGAAATCTGAATCTGTTATGCAGAACCAGCAATTTTACAAGCAGTGCTAGTAGGACAGCTTATGACAAGGTTCTTTTCTTGACCTGGAAATATTAAAAATCAGTTGGGTAAACCCTCTGGGCATCAAGGAAAAAATCTTTTCCTGACAGCACAAACCCTCACAGAACAAAAATACATTTGCCAACCACCATTTAATATATAAAGATAAAATGATGTGCCAGAGTTCAACTCTGAAAAAAAAAATACAATAAACAATTTATATATTGAAACAGAATTTACATGTATCACATAGTATATACAAGTATCATATATTTTTCCATTATATATATGTATAGCAGAAAATAAATTATGTAATAAAATAATTTTAACAAATAAAACAAAGATGAAACTACCCATAACCAGTGCAATTCCTTATCTTCTGCCAAACTATTACTTTTGATTTACTGAAAATTTGCAACAAATTTAATGCAAATTAAAAACCAATATCCATAATCTTTTTCTTTAATTGTTTAGTGCCGGGTGTCACGTGGACATTTAAGAATCTAAGCAGCCATTCAGAATTAAATGCTGAGTAAGAAAATGCAGTCAACTCTAGATAAAAGTGAAGTTTTTTTACTCTCTGAGGGCAAGTGTAAGTGGAAATTGGTGCTCGAGAGAAGGAAGAGAAAATGAGGCCAAGTAAATGTGTTCTCATGGATGTCTTAATTGCATTGTGCAAAATGGATAAGGACAGTCTCACTCAAAAGCAGAGTGTATCTTCTATGGAAACTCCATAAGAACTCTCCTGTTTTGCAATTTTCTTGCAGTACTGGGAGGATAATTAGATAGACAGTTGACACAATACTATTGATCTATTTATATGATTTCCTTTATTTTTTCTTACATATTTTTAGTTTTCATTCCTAATACAGGTGGTGTTTGCTCCTTCTTGAAAGGACAAGGCATACCTCCCCTCTTCAATGGAGTGCCTGCAATTTCTGCTGCTTCTATGGCACCTGCTGAAGTCTTCCATTGACCATCTCCTCATTCTACAAGAGCTTGAGAAAGTCAGGAATGGATAAAGAGATTTGCTTGCTGCAGACAGAGCTCCAACTTTTAGGGGCCTCTTAAAATAAAGAAATAAACCTTCCTTTGTATAACCTGAAACATATGTTTCCTTGTAGAATGATTTCTTTTCAGAATTTATCCCTCTTTTCTTAGCTCAAAGGGAAAAGCAAATGTCACCCAAGCCCAAAAGGACTTGCCCACATCACAGGTCTATTGTTCAAAGTACATCAGAACTTCTGAATAACAAAATACCAGAAATGGCAACTAAGATGAAATATGGGTATACGAGTGTGGTTTTCTTCCCTTTGTGCCTGTAGATTTTTTTCCAATCAATAAAAATGTCAACAATTAAAAAAGTATGTGTTTGATTGGAGAAATATGTTCTTTTAAAACTGTTAAAGAAGCAATAGTGCAGTGTAGGGTTCTGTCAGTTTTCCTGGCTAAAGAGGAATTCCAAGTCAACACAGCTGTTCTGGCTTAATATTTGTAATAACAAAACTTTTTGAGAAATGCCAGTATTCCGTCTTGAACTTGATGTGTCCATGCATGATAACCAGAAGGAGAATTACACATGGAAAACAAGAGAGAGAAGGGATAGAGAGGTAAGGGACAAAAGTCTACCAAAATGGAATTGTATTTTCTTTACCAATTAGTGGTCTGCTTTTCATCTCCTTAAATTTTTCTAATCTCGTTTGAGGCTATAGAGTATAATCTACAACAGCTATGAATTTGAGATGATGTAAAACCCCAATGGGAAAGACACTTTTGGTATGAAAGCTTTCCAACAAATAGCCTTGTAAAAGCAACTGAACCACATTGTTCTCACACTTCATGCTCAAAGAAAAAAATTGGACCCCAAATTATTCAAAGTGTAATCGTACATGAAATTGAATTATAAATTTTGAGAAAATAAGTTTCTGTTTGCCATTATTACTAGTAATTCTTCCAAGTAGTGCAGGACAATGTTTATATTTGGGCCTTTACTGCAGTAAAATGTTATCTGTGATCTTGTCAAGATGTGTATATATATATATATATATATATAAAAAACTATTGTTATGATGGAGTTATTCTCCAAAAGGCCACTACAAACCTAGACTCCAGTAGAAGACAATAGGTCAAGAATAGTTACTTAAATTACGAATGTGTTCAACCTAATTAGTCTCTCTCTGATGATTACTCTAGGGATAGTAGAATTAACAGTAGGGACTGCAACCCATAATTCATCAGCTACTTGTTCTGAATTATTTTTTGCATAGTATTAATATCTCTTTTTTAGTTTTAATTTCCATACAATGAAACAACTAACAACTTTTGCATTCTTGTATTAAAATATATTTGTGCAGAAAGAGATTTGAATTTTATTTTTAAAGTGATCAAAAGACCTCTCCTTAAAAGTGAAAAATTGAATGCCTACAGGTTTCCACAAAGCAAATTGTGACAGACTGTTGTGAGTGTCAGAAAGTGGTCCAAAGCATTCTCCATTCAGTGTGTGATTTTCATTTTTATTTGTCCATCACTTTGTCCAGCATTTGTTGCTAGCTTCCACATTAAGAGACGACTTGGAGCTCAAAGTTCTACTTCAACTATTAATCTCCTCAAGTATTGAACCATATTAAGCCATTATATGTTTAAAGGAAGAATGAGTTGAGAGGCTTGAGGGCAGGTTTCAGTTTTTCAAGACTAATTCAGGAATTGAGATAGAAGGTTTTATCATAGTTCCACCACAATATGAAATTTGAATTCATACCTGACTCAAAATCTATGTTTTGATGATAGCATGATATTGTTGAAGTAAAGCCCATTGATAGGCTTTATTTGAAAACAACCAAAAAACCTACAACCATTAATGAAACTTACAGTATTGATGATTATTACAAAGGAATAACATGTTATATATGTATATATACATGTTATAAACTAGTACAAATTGAAAAAAAAACTAATAGGTATGCATAATTTCTCATGTTTTTTGAATTTTTTTCCCTGACTTAGACACTTCAACCAACTTCGTGACTTTTTCACTTCTGTCAGGATCTACATGTATTAGGCTTATGTTGACTTAATGCCAACCTAGTACAGATGAATATAGTGGAGATACTAATAAAAACATAATGCTCAGCACAAACAAAATGTAAAATATTCATGGTGGTCTCTATGTAGTTTGAGCTGATGGTATCCAAAGGATACCTTTGATATCTTCCACTGGGAGTATGTTTGCTTTACACAGCAATAAATTTATTTATTATATTCATTAGGTTAGTGGCTCTTGTACGGCTGCCTTGGGATAAATTAACATTCACTTATGACTTTTCTCACTTTACTCAGAGGAAAATTGAGAAAATGTTTGTTGTTGATATGGTAATTTAGACTGGAACTGCATTAATATCAATTCACTGACATTTTAAGTGATTCTAATAAGAGGTTAATTTTGCTGTTATTTCTGTTATTTCCCTCAGTATTTCACATAAGGTATGCATGTAGTAAATGTTATATCTGTTTTTGTCATTAGCTAGGAGATTTGTTCTTTTATGAGTTGATGTTTTGCATGGTAGTGAGTGATCAATTGCAAAATAAAAGTATTTTTCCTCAGTTTGCAAATGTCTGAAGGCAGTTCTGATTAGTTCTGGATTCTTTTGAACCTCCATCATTTGCAACAACTCAGAACTTTAATTCAACCATTTGTCAGATCTGATGGAACATCAAACAATCAAATGAAAATACATGAAAAACACATGTTTGAAAAAGAATCCACATGTGCAAAAGCTCCTTTAATGGTGCTTATCATCTCTTCTGTAAGCCTAAATGAAACTTACAGGTTGTATACATTTCCACTGCACTATCATATTCAAATCTGTGGTAACAAATTGATTAAAAATAAATTTTTTAATAAAGCAGTATATTGGACATGACATTATTATTAATTTTAAAAATAAGTTTTTATTGTCTTTAGTTGTCTACTTGCTCTTTCTCCCCCATCTGAACTTTGGAATGGGCACTTTTGACCTTTCATTTGTGCCCATTCAACACTTCTCTATAAATTAGTTGCATATGTACATTACTGCATGCTTTCTGCATGTAAATAAAAAGATATAAATGTGGGAGAGTTCTTTCATGTTTTCATGAGGATGGGAATTTAGAAATGCAGCCTTGGTACAAGAAATGCATTTGACTGCCAGATGTTTGACTCATTTATATGCAACTTAGAGGAAATTCTTTTAAAATCAGGTGTTGATTCTGTATCCAAAAAGTGTGAAAAATACATTGATAACTTATTCCTCCCAAATTATTTTGGACAGGCATGCTTATTTACATCATTCAGTCTTCTGTAAATGTGTCTTTTATTATGCTTATAGGTGAGCAGGTAAGGGGCAATCTTTATGTCATTTGCAAAGTTAGAACCTGGTTTCTGCAAATTCCTTGCCTTGTTCCTTTTCTTTCTCCTTTACAGTTTACTGAAAAGATCTGCGTCTGTGTTTTTATCGTCTGACTGAAGTTTACAACTATAATTGTCTTGGAATCTGCAAGTTGGACTCCTTTCTTGGGGGTGTGGAAGAGTTGTGTTGTTCTCTCCCTTTGCCCTTCCCCTCCCAAGTGTTTGGAAAGCAAGAATGCAGAGAACTTAAGGCTTACTGTGATTTTGAACATTTCAAACTCTATTGAAGTTCCTGTGTATCTAATAATATCATTATTAGATTGTTGGTTATTATAAGATTATCTTTCCCCTTAGTTCACTCAAAATAAGGCACATAAAAAAGTCACATTTAACCACAAAGTCATATTATCAGGTATTAGAAAACATTAGTCTGATGATCACGTAGATATACATTCTTATATTTATTCAACCTTTTCATGTTTTATAATAAAATTCTTTTGCATTCATCTGAACAAGTGTTTTTCATAGCACTGAAACATTTCAAGAGTAGCTTTAAAATCTGACAAAATACGCAAGTGAAAACAAAACATGTTAATAAAGAATGGAGAATGGAGGAGCTAACTAAAGTTGTTTGAATGGAATTCATTTGTAGGCATAAAAGGTGTCACGGATGAACATTACAGTTCTTAATGGAATTAAATCAATGCAAGTTAGCGTGCTGTATGTTCACTGATAGCAAGGGAATGGTATTGCTTTCTGTATGTTTCTGTTTTATGTGAACCTGACTGCCAGAGAGCAAGACAATCGTGATGTATTCTCTGGATGTCTGTTGTGTGTTAAAAAGAATTTAAAATATTAATTCAAACACAGAACTTCAAAACACAGTAAGAAAACAACAGTTAAAAATAGCTATAACATTTTTTAGCAATTTATTACTTTGTTTGATCATGTGAATTTTAACCAGGATTATTTTCCTTGCCAAGTCCAAACTATATTTAGCATTAAAGAAGAAAATAATTTGATTTGCATGAAGTTTTTCATCTTACACAAAAATGGAGACTTAGGGTTTAAAATTAAATTGACTTTTTCTTCTTTTTGAGAGGGGAAAGAGATGCATTTTTGCCTTTTTTTTTTTTAACTTTCTTTGCAGATGCTATTTCATCACACATCTTTATACACAAGCTTTGACCATAAAAATAGTAATTTCCTTTACCTATCATGTCATATTTTAAGACAGGGTAAAAATAACACAATGAAAGACAAAATATTGCCACAGTGAAAATATCTTGCATTTCCAACATTTGGATTTTATTAACCTTGCAGTCTCCTTTCATTGCAAAGGTGTCATGTTGGTTTTCCTAACCTCAGAGCTATGTTAGAAGAACTGAACCCAGGCTTGGTTACCAGAATAATGTAAATAGTACTTCATGTTCTTAGAATTTCTTATGGCAATTGCTGTAATGTCATATTTCTTCTGGTTTTTTTTTTTTCACAATACCAAGTATGGATTGGTTTGCACTAGAAAAGTCATTGTGTTTAACTCTGAACTCTTTTTGCTACATCATATACATAAAGACAGCTTTAATTATTTTAAAAATACAGATGCAGAAACTTTTCAACAGTCATATGTAAATATCCTGGAACTAAGCATGCCATTATAAAACAGCCTGGGAGCAGAAATGTATTGTAGGAAGAAAGAAAAATGTCAGAGAAGGAAGACTTCTTCCTTCGCTGCATTCTGAAACTCAGACTGAGTGCTGGTTGCATGTGTCTCTATCAGTTAGAGGTGACATACACCTTCTTACACACTTGGTCTTTACGTCAGCTTTGTATTTTGCTGACATTCACCTCACAGGAATAATTTGTTCGCCGCTCTCTGTTAGCTGCCTGTTGCACAGTCTGAAAGGCAAACAGGATTTTCTTGCAGCTCCTTTAGGCCGAATGGAGCTTTTCACTTTTTAGATTTTGTCTCTGAATCTTAAAGAATTCCTGTGGCTCGCCTGTGTTGTGAGAGACTGAAATTGGTTAATGGTTTAAACATTGTTAAAATCACTGAAATACTTTTGTCCACTGTAGCAAGTTGTGCAAAGAAGCAACTACTCACCAAAGCCTACCCCTCCCTGAATATGCCTACTAATCTGGACTGTGATTGAAACCTGACATAAGGTAAAGGTGGTACTATTGTCCAATTGCCCCAGGAGAAGAACATAGCCACAACTGTGCAAGACAGGAATACTGTTGGTTCAATCAAGGTTCAAGCTGATGATGTGCAAAGTAACCACCCAGGTACCGAGGTGTGCACATCTGCCACCTCAGGCTGGGTGTTGAACAAGATAAGAGGCCAAACCTGCTTGTCCTTACACAAATAGCTGTGATAACTCCCCTCTGGGGAAGCATCCAGAGAATTCACACATAGTCTGAAGTTATTCAACTCTGCTGATGGGCTATAAGGGATCTACCTGTGCTGACATCAACAGGCAGCTGTAACGTCTTAGAAGGTGCCAAAGACTCCTGAAATATCCAGTTTTATATCACCCACTGTAAGAATCCCTACCCTGGGGACATTTCTACCTAGTTGAAACAAAATAAATACTTGGGCTTCCCTCACCACAAGAGCTTTTTTCTTCAGCACCCAGGACTGCCTTCGATGGATCCAGACTGCAATCAACACTTTGAAGGGACTGGGGCTCTCGTTGCTGAGAAGACGACAAGAAGATGATGGACTGAGTTACCATCAGAATCCATGGAATGGTGATTTTTTTTCTACGTAATCTGTCTCTCTCACTCTTTTTTTCTTCTTTGCCTCCTTCATTTTTTCCTATTTCTTTCTATCTCTCTTACATCACATTTACTGTTAAATAAAAATCCATACTATTGGCTTTGTTGTATGGTCTCATTTTCACCATAATTCAGGCAGAGGCACTTCTCTAATCATTTTAAAGGATCTGATCATGTGTGTCTGCTTAGAAAAAAATTTTCATGTGTATCAATTTAATACAATAATGTAAGTGAAAAATACTTAAGCAAATTTCAATTTTTTTTTTCCAGTGCCTCACTAACATTGAGTAAATTTATGTAATCTCTGTGCTATAGAACCTGGTGCTAGTAACACTAAGGTCATGGGTCCCTGTATGGGCCATTCTCTTAAGACTTGGACTCAACTATCCTTATGGTTCTCTTCCAGTTCAGAATATTCTGTGATGCTGTGAATCTTTTTGCAAGTAGGTTTGCTATGATCATCTACATACTGCACCCAGGAGAACGTACTGAGTTCCCCAAAAAATGATGCAGCAATGTCTCTAACTCATGACCTCTGGACAAAAAGATAAAACTTCAGAAATATAGAAGTAAACCATAGGAGTGAAGAGTTGTAGAGCCAACAGAATCTGTGTAATACTTTTACAATAGTTAAGTGCTGCAGAAATTTGTTCAGCAGAAATCTTGAACATATGGACTATGGATAAAAATATGCTGTATGATGCCACTCCAGGAAACTACATTAAAAATTAAGTCCTGTACAAAGCAATTGTTTTGTCTCCATTTCACTTGGTAATATGACTTGTCATAGAAGTAGCAAGAGACTTTTAGTAGACATTTATTAAACATTCTTGTAATCTACTCCTCTTTCCTGCTTGAGGATCTGGAGGTGAGACCAAAGCTTGACTGTGATCTGGAAGATAAGCTAAGCACTCATTTCCTAATTTGGGGGCATATATCTTTTTATCTAAGGCTTAATTTATCATCTCTTCTGGGGTTTTATTGTTCTGTTGGCAACGGGTTCTTTTGGATAACTAGAAAAAGAGAGAGAAAAAAAATCCCATCCTCTAAGCTTCTGTGAAGCTTGCATTCTCAAATTATTTTGTATTGTAGCTATGCTTCACATATCACACACATCAAAGGACCTTCTACTGTAGTCACTGCAGCTTACCTTGTAGGTCCTCATTTCATGCTGATCTTTCACAGTCAGACCTAAGTTATAAACTCTGTATTTAATGACATGTAAGACCTTATTTTTAAACAGAGGCAAATAGGTTGCAAGTTGGAAAAAAACAAGCTAAAGAGATACAAGTAGATACTATAAACAGAATTTGGTTATCTGAAATTACAATTATGTCACCCCCAGATGATTTTTGATCCTGGCGTATTATGATATGACAGATGTATATTACTGTGATCTCTCTAGTGATGCTCACTGTTGCTTCCTTGTCAGCTTTAATAGCAAAGCAACTGGACTAAATTGAAATGATTTATCCCCTATGAATGTCACAGTCAAAACATAACTGTCACAATAACAGTTTAAACTTTCTCCTGCAATAAAGTTAGTATACACAACATGCATGGAACCATGCCATGTTTCATGGTGTCACTGATACTGATACTCAGTGGGTGATGGATGCTCTGCTCTCTTCCTTATGCCTTCTCTCTTCAGTTAAACAAGGACAAATATTATTCCATACTCATCCTTTTCTTGTTTAAAAGATCTTTTTAAAGAGTTAAGTGAGCAGATTTTATCTTTTCTACCTGAAATGATTTATCTGGAAAGTAAGAGGTTGTTCTCTGTGTTCCCTGAAAGGGCAGAAAGGTATTGCTGGAGGATTGAGAGGAACGTTAAGAAATTTGAGAAAAACTCATTCACCTCACTCTTAGTTTTCAATTCTATGCATGTTTACAGTCCTTTTCTGGAGTTTGTGGGATTTAGTTTCTTAAATTAAGGCATATACTTATTGCATGTAAGTACATGGAAGTAATTTTCTTGTTACTAGTGATGACTTCTAGCTGCATCAGTGATATAAAAATGAAGCCATATTGAAGCAATTCATGAAGAACTGCAGCAGATGGGAAGGACCTTGTGTTAGAGAAGTTCAAGGAGGATTATCTCCCATGGGAGGGATCCTATGCTGGAGCAGAGGAAGAGTGTGAGGAGTCATCTGCCTGAAGAAAGAGGGGGAGGAATTGCTCCAGGCATGGGCACAGAGATTTCCCTCCAGCCTGTGGTGAAGACTTTGGTGAGACAGGCTGTCCCCCTGCAGCTCACAGAGGTTAATGAGAGAGATTGTGATGGAAATGTCTTTAAATTGTTGTAACCTGGGATTTGAGTTGCATGTTAAGGAAACTATTACATCAGAAATCCCTTGCTGCAGCCAGACTAGGAGCAAGGGGAAAAGTTCTTGCAATGTTAAACCCTATAACCTGGCCCAAAGAGACCAGAAGTGAAGATTGTAAAGGAAATTCTTTAATTTGTTGTAGGGCAATATTTGAATTGTATGTTACAGGAATTGCTATAACAGGAAACAGCTCAAGTCAATGGAGGAAAAGCCTTACAAAAAACAGTGCAACTACAGCAGTGACCTGAACTAGCTTTGGTGTGCAGAAACTCCAAGAAACATACCACCTCTCCCATCCTGAGAGACCACCGTAACAGGTGGAGTCCAAAGTCATCGGTGAAATGAACTAAAAGGACACTTTTTGAACACTTGTAGATTCTTCAGGAACATTTTGCTGGAGTGGCTCATAGGGAACAATATCTGTGTATTATATTAGAGAATGGGAAGGGGAGGCATGGTTAATGATGGTTTATTGAATAGTGTGGGAACCGATCATAATACGGATGGTATGGAATAATGATGAGACTCTTGTGGGGATAGGAAGGAAAGGCACACTCCAGGCAGGGATGTGGTGGAATGACAGAATGGCACATTTATTAAAATGGCACCAGCTTATATAGGGGTGCCATGGAACTTTCTGTAAAGGGGGTTGAACCTGGGAGAAGCATGCAAATCCTGTCACAGAAAAGTTAAAACAGGGAAGGATTATAACCAAAAGGGGTAAACAAGGGTGGAGATAACCATATACAGGAAAAGCTCCACTGTGGCAGAATCTGTCCAATCAGGGAGCAGGGATAATACCAAACTCCATTTTGTGTAGCATGCAACAGTACTATTTAACTTNTATACAGAGCTGTTTTCATTACTGCTGAGCAGTGCTTACACAGAGCCAAGGCCTTTTCTTTTCCTCATCGCAACCCATCAGCGAGCAGGCTGGAGGTGTACAAATAGCTAGAAGGGGACATAGCCAGANAAACTGGGAAACTTGTAACAACCCAATACATGGCAATAAACTGTCTCTTGTGCAGGATCCTCGGTCTCGTCAAGTCATTTCATGATCTCTTCCATTTAGTGTAATCTTGTATTCCTACAGAATAAGGGTAGGGTAATGTGCTGGGTTGGCTGGGTAGAGTTAATTTTATTCACAGTAGCTAGTATGGGGCTGTGTTTTGGACTTTTGCTGCAAACAGTGTTAATTATACAGAGCTGTTTTCATTACTGCTGAGCAGTGCTTACACAGAGCCAAGGCCTTTTCTTTTCCTCATCGCAACCCATCAGCGAGCAGGCTGGAGGTGTACAAATAGCTAGAAGGGGACATAGCCAGAGCCAGGACAGCTGACTCCAGCTGAACAAAGCATATAAATCTGTGGGGAGAAGAAAGAAGGAAAGAAAAGGGGAATGTTTGGAGTGATGGCGTTTGTTTTCCCAAGTCCCTGTTACATGTGATGGGGCCCTGCTTTCCTGAAGATGGCTAAACTTCTGCCTCCCCATGGGAAGCAGTGAATTAACGCCTTGTTTTGCTTTGCTTGTGTATGTGGCTTTTGCTTTGCTTGTGTATGTGGCTTTTGCTTTCTCTATTATACTGTCTTTGTCTCAACCCAGAAATTTTCTCACTGTTACTCTTCTGATTCCCTCCCCACTCCCACTGGGGCAGATGGAAGGAGTGACTGTGTGATGCTTGGTTGTCAGCAGAGGTTAAACCACAGCATGGGAAGAATGTTTATTACTGTGATTCTAAGACACATGAAGGTGATTCCTGAATGCCTGAGAAAAGTACTGAAGAGCTGCAAGGAGTACATTTCAGATGCTGCTTTCCCATCCCTTAGTATTTCACTGTGGTTATCTCAGCCCAGATCCTGATGTGGATGTTGCTTTTCATGGGTCCCAACTTAAGTGACTACAAAACCTCTTGATGAATAGGAGAGATGGGGTTTTCCACATCTAAGATCAGGGTGTTTAGGAGTCAGGCATCTCAGTGCTCAGCACTGTAGGCTACTACTTCTTCTGTAGGTTTCAACCTACAGCATTATCAAAACTGAATTTATGTGCTACTCTACACCAACAGTGCACAAGAGCAATTAGTGTTCAAGACCAGATGGTTAAGTTGTAAAAAGAAGTAGTTTGATCACAATAAACATAAAAATGCAGCACAAACTACTTCTGAATCTGAGGCCATTTAAACCGCTCAAGATACGTGTTTTAATGTTCTTGAAAGATGATGACTCTGTCTATTTGAATTTCTTTCCATTCAACAGCATACTTCTGCTTGTGGACAGAAGATATTTTGATCTTTATTTATGCTTTCATCCATTTATCAATTTCAAACATGTTTACCTTAAATTGTGCCTAGAGGGAAAAATACCCAACTAATTGCTATTAGTGTTTGCAATGCCTGATTAACTTAAAATAATATGTTAGTAAGGTTATCCTTTAATAGGAGGATTGACATAAAGAAAGAAGTGTGAGTGATATACTCTTAATAAAAGTCTGATTATTGGCAAATGGAATGGGAGGATAACATGAGTACTATTTCTTCATTCTGTGTCTTCTGCAAGGAGACAATAAATTCTGCTTGGTTTTCCAGTGTATAGTTTCATTCATCTCTGAACTAAATTAGCATACAGAGTAAAGCTAGTGCACTAGTACACATAGTTCATGTACAAACGACTCGTAAACTTGGTTTGGTATAGAAAATGGAATAACATTATGTCATGGTGCCAAAGTAATGTCTTTGTGTGTTTATATTGATAAAACATAATTATTCAGCTATTAATATTTGATGGGAGTACTGCATTTATGTACTGGAAACATAATGGAATTGCTAAACATTTTAACTGAACTCAACCTTACCATGTAGAAATTAGTAAGAAGGATAAAGGAGAAAGATCTAATAACAAAATGTAATGCATAGTAACATATTTAAAGTTGTGCCTTTGGTGAGATAATTGCAATTAGTATTTTGTTTGCAATTCCATGCTACAGCCCTGTGGTGCATTTGCATTGTGTATGGGGCTATATAAAAAATAACTTTTAATTAGAAAGTAGAAAATTTTGTGAATTATGAAGTAATTCAAATGAGTTTTAAGAAAAAGAAATACATTAATTTTTAAATAATCAATTCAAAAATTTGTTCTTTTGGGGAATAAAACATCATCCATCACCCACTGAGTATTGTATGTACTATATAGGGAAAGTGATAACTAATTGATTTTTTTTCTCTTAGTTATAGTGGGATAGTTTCTATTGGAAAAAAGACAGGCTGGTAAATAATCATGAACTGTAGGCTGGTGCAAATCATAAAGCAGTCTGATAAAAAATATCTTGTATGAGCTTACTTACCAAGTGAGATTCTGCAAACTTACAGGTCATATTTTTCTTAAATTATGTAAAGACTCACACTGTACCTGGAAAGTCAAAGAAACTTTCCTAGTAATAATTGCTTGTGCTGTATGAAAATAAACCATGACTTCATTTTCAGCCAGGACAATTAATTTTGCACCCAAATAAAGAAATTTGACACAAATAAACAGTTGCATCCTTTTTTCCCCTTGATCAATGGAGTATCCTGAGTTCTCCACAAACCATCTCTGCATTCCAAAACAAGAAATCTTTTTTCTCTGAAAATTTGAT
>VWZF01000910.1:41652-57261 GCA_013396755.1 Sclerurus mexicanus | reverse complement strand
TGTGACTGCCCTGCTGGATGGCTGCAGGCTCTTCAGGAGGGACAGGCAGGACAGGCGAGGTGAGGGAGTGGCACGGTATGAAACGGAGAGGCCAGATTGTATGGAGCTCACAGATGGCAATGGCGCAGTTGAGAGCCTCTGGGTAAGGATTAAGGGGCAAACAAAGCAGATGTCATCCTGGGAGTCTACTACAGGTCACACAGATGGGATGACAACATGGATGAATTTTCTTTCAGGAACTAAGGGATATCTCTGCATCAGCTGTACTTGTCCTTATGAGGGACTTCAACTTGCCATGTGTTAACTGGGAGCATCACACAGCTGGCACAAACAGGTCCAAAAGAGTCCTAAAACATCTGGATGATAACCTCAAGGTATAGATACTAAGAGAGCTGACTAGGAAAGGCACCCCCTTGACTTGTTCCTTGTTAACAGTGAGAGTCTCATGGGTGAAGTGATTATTGGTGGCTGCCATGGCCACAGCAGCCATGAAGCAATTGAGTTTAAAATGTCTGTTGACAGGAGGAAAAGTGCCAGCAAAGCTTCAACCCAGGACATAAGGAGAACAGGCTTCAGGATGTTCAGGAAACTAGTGAGAAAGACACCCTGGGAAAATGCTTTTGAAGGTACTAGGGTCCATCAGTCCTGGTATTTTTTTAACTACCACCTCCTAAGAGCACAGGAGCAGGCAATTCCAAAATGTTGGAAGTCAAGCAGGTGAGGCAGAAGGTCGGCTTGGCTAAGCAAGGATCTTCTTTTGGAGCTAAGGTAAAAAAGGAAGTTGTATGCCCAGTGGGACCAAGGTCAGGTGACACAGGAGATGATGCTTGCCACTGTAGGGNGAGTTTAAAATGTCTGTTGACAGGAGGAAAAGTGCCAGCAAAGCTTCAACCCAGGACATAAGGAGAACAGGCTTCAGGATGTTCAGGAAACTAGTGAGAAAGACACCCTGGGAAAATGCTTTTGAAGGTACTAGGGTCCATCAGTCCTGGTATTTTTTTAACTACCACCTCCTAAGAGCACAGGAGCAGGCAATTCCAAAATGTTGGAAGTCAAGCAGGTGAGGCAGAAGGTCGGCTTGGCTAAGCAAGGATCTTCTTTTGGAGCTAAGGTAAAAAAGGAAGTTGTATGCCCAGTGGGACCAAGGTCAGGTGACACAGGAGATGATGCTTGCCACTGTAGGGAGAAAATTTGTGCAGCCAAAGCTCAGTTGGAGTTGAAGTTGCCAGAAATCTGGGGACAATAAGAAGAGTGTTTGAAAGTATGTTAATACCCAAAGGCAGTCAGAAATGACATTGGAGCATCCAAGGATGAGGATGGTCACCTCACAAACAGGGACAGAAACAAGGCAGAGAAGTTCAGTGCTTTCTTTGTTTCAGTCTTCAACACCAATGATGGACTAAGGGAGTCCCAGTACTCTGAGCTGGAGGACCATGGCTGCGAGAATGATCAACTCCCAGTCAACCCTGAACTTGTGTAGGATCTGCTGCTCCAGCTGTATCCCTACAAATCTATGAGGCCTGATGGGATTCATCCAAGAATAATCAAAAAGCTGGCTGATGTCATTGTGAGACCTCTCTCAATGATTTTTGAAAGGTCTTGGGAATCTGAAGAGGTCTAACTTGACTGGAAATAACATCGTCCCAATTTTCAAGAAGAGCAAATAGGATAACCCTGGACATTACAGTCTCATTTAATGACTGGTAAAATTATGGAGAAGATTATTTTGAGAGTTATTGAAAAATGTCTGAAGGACAGCATAATTATTAGTCACAGCATGGTTTCATGAGGGAAAAGTCCTACTTGTCAAACTTATTTTCCTTTAATGACAAGGGTAACTCACCTAGTTGACCAAAGGAAGGCAGTTAATGTAATCTTTGTTGGATGTCAGTAAAGATGTTGATACTGTCACTCCCAGGACCCTCCTGGCTCACAGGTGGAGCACAAAGGGTTATAGTAAATGGAACTGGCGACTGGTCGCTAGTGGAGTTCCTTAGGGCTCCATCTTAGGCCCAGTGCTCTTCAACATCTCATATTAGTTGGACACAGAACTTGAAGCTATTCTAAGAAAGTTCTCCAATTGTACTAAATTAAGAGGAACTCTTGACTCTCTTGAAGGCAGGGAGGCCCTGTAGAGAGTCTTCAACATATCAGAGGACTGGGTAATCACAAAGGCTATGAAATTTAAGAAGGATAAGTGCTGGTTTTTGCACCTGGGATGGGGAAACCCTGGTTGTGTGTATGGACTAAAGAATGAGAGACTGGAGACCAGCCTCACAAAAAGGAACTTGAGGGTCCTGGTCAATGGCAAGTTGAATATGAGCCAGCAGTGCATTGGCAGCCAGGAGGGCCAACCGTGTCCTAGGGGATCAGGCAAAGCATCACCAGCTGGTTGAGGGAGGGGATTGTCCCACTCTGCTCTGCAATGGGGCAGCCTCACCTTGAATGTTGTGCATGGTTCTGGGCACCACAATAGAAGACATTAAGCTACTAGAGAGTGTCTAAAGGAGGGCAACGAAGATGGTGAAGGCTATAGAGGGAAGTAATAAGAGGAGCAGGTGAGTTCACTTGGTATGTTCAGCCTGGATGAGAGGAGACCTCNTAGGCCCAGTGCTCTTCAACATCTCATATTAGTTGGACACAGAACTTGAAGCTATTCTAAGAAAGTTCTCCAATTGTACTAAATTAAGAGGAACTCTTGACTCTCTTGAAGGCAGGGAGGCCCTGTAGAGAGTCTTCAACATATCAGAGGACTGGGTAATCACAAAGGCTATGAAATTTAAGAAGGATAAGTGCTGGTTTNGTTTAGATTGGATATTAAGAAAAGGTTGTCCATGGTTGTTCATCCAGAGAGTGATTGGGCACTGTAACAGGCTCCCCAGGAAAATGGTTAATGGCAGCACAACTGCCAGAGTTCAAGAAGTTTTTGGATAACTCTCTTAGGCACATGGTGTCATTCTTGAGGTTGTTGTGTGCTGGATCAGGAGTAAGAATCTGAGGATCCTTGTGGGTTCCCTGAAACTCAGGATATTCTATGATTCTATAATTTGTCAGCAGAGAAGAAAGAAATCTATCAGGTTTGGAGTTGGAGGTCTGAAGCATCCATTCATGTTAGCAGTGTGTATTTTGTAACTCTTCTTACTGAATTTCAGGGCTTAATAATGAAATATCAAGTGCACAGTTAGAGCTATAGGTTCTGCAACACTTATTATCTGTCATTCTTTAAATATTTTACAAATGTTTTTAAGCATCATTACTCCCTTTTATTGATAGTTGTACAGAGACAGTTTAGTTAAGTCTCCAAGGTCATGTGTCAGTTGCAAAATCAGGAAGCAATCTCAAGTTTCTTATACTTCTGTTCTGTCTACTTCATAAGGCAAAAGCTCTCCTCTTCCAAAGCTAATATAATAAGATCTTTGTGTATAAAATATTGAATGCATACCTGTAACATGATTTCATTATTTAAATGTAAGCCTAGATCATAATTCATAATCAATACTGAATGCTGAGTTTCTTTATTCTCCTATGGCAAAGGGTTACCAAATAGTGCAGCTAAGAAAGATGCTAATGAGTATAGAAAATCACGGAGGATTTGATATATGTGATACATGAATATGGACAAAAAGAGTACCCATAAAAGTTCCTAGTGCTTTTCTTTGACTATAGATCTTGGGAAATGTTGTGTCTGTAATTATCATATGAGCAAAAATGGATTTATTAATAAATGAATATTAACGATGTTTAATTAGTTAAAAAATAGATCATGTAGTTCCACAGTCATAGTAGGTATTATGATGATTAAAAATACCCAAGCATAAACACAACTCTTACCTTAGCATTATCATCTAGCCCACTTAACTGATGAGTGTATACTGCTGAGGTTAGCGTGAGTCATAACAATTTTACTTGCTTTTGTACAGCAGATATATTTTCATTTCTGTTGCTTTTGTTAAAATCTCTCCTTGAGAAAAGATCAATATTAGGTTTTCCTTCCCTCTTGCCTTTCACACCCTATTAATATACTGTACTTGCTGTATTTTCTCTCTAGGAGTTGGTGGTGAACATTTCTGCTTGATGACTCAGAAGATAACCGCTTATTTTTGGTGCTCTTGGCTCAGAATAATCATCTATTTAAAAACTGACAGTCTTTTGTTACTTCCAGAATATCAGATTTTGAACCCGACTTCATACATTGTTCCCATTTTGGAAAATAATATAGCTGTGCTCTCTTGCATTAGGCCAGCTACACCATGTCTCTTCTGTAAAGCTTCTCTACAACTATCTTATTCCGAATTTACGCAGCTGCGTCTGAAACCTTTTTGTGAGTATGTTATACTGTTTTGGTGAATAAATTAATATATGGATGGCGTCATGGTAAGCTCTATGTGGTCATATAGCTGCACATTCAAATCATAGTTTCTAGAGATCAGCAACACTGTGTGATTTTCCTCATTTTGTAGTAGACAGTGGCAGTCATGCAGTGAAACCTTTCTCTGATACTACCTTTAGGTTCCTGAGTGTTTTACTGAAGTCAAGTTGCTCATGATATCTCAAGGCATGCTATTCAGAGAGACCTTGGCAGAAGCAGTCCTTCCTTCATGCCTGCCTGCCTGCCTCCCGTCCTCCCTCTCTTCCTCCTTCCCACCCTCCCTCTCTTCCTCCCTCCCTTGCTTGCTCCCTCCCGAATTTGTACTGGTTTATCTGCAGTATTCCTGTGCTGTTCTGTCTTCAATATGGCATGGCTATTGAATAATTGTCTCAAAAACATATTGTCCCTGAATAGAGTGGATACTGGGTCACATGTTTTCCCTCTATGAATTTCCTACAGCTATTACCTTGCATAAATGGAAGGGAGTCTCCTATGCTATCCTTTAGATCTACTTGATGCAAATGGATTGACAGAGAAGTCAGTAAAGTGATTTTAAAAGCCGCAGTTTGGAAAATGATGAATGGCATCTTTTTGGCTTGTGTTGTTTAAAATGGAAAGCCCAAAAAGTCAAAGCCTAAAGACAAAGATGCTTCTGAACCTCCTACCGTGTATTAAGTGTATTTTTATTGCATGTAGTCTTTGGAGCATGCTTCTCCATCTTCGGTCTTCCGAATCTTCTCATTCCAGCATTACTATGTCATTGTAATTTTAGAATAGTTGTTGCTTTGTCTCCTGATTTTGATATTAAACCAAATCTGAAAGATGTTCCTTAATAAGTAAATAAGTTGTTATTTTTGAAATTTCTGATTTGAAAATAGATGAATTATAGCTAGGTGAGAATGGCACTTGCACAGTCTGGGAAACTTGACTAATTGTTTCTGACAAATAGTTTTGGGGGTTTTTGTAACTAAACATGTAATAGTTTTATGACTAGCATGAAATGTACTGACAATCATTCTCTAGATCTAAGGATCCATTTTGACTTCTGGTATGGTCACAGTTGGCAAACTTGCTGGCAATTTCAACTTAAAATGTCAGGGTGAACACTCATTCCAGCAGATGTTTCCTTCACAACTTGTTGGGAGGCACATTGATGAGGAGGAGAACAGAGGCTTGTAGTACACCTTTTCTGTGTTTAGCAGCAGAGAACAGTTATTGTTACTTTGAGCTATTACCTTTCTTGGGCTAAAACTGTGGTGACATCAATCTAAGCAGATAGGGTTGTGTGAACAGGCTTGGTGGTAATGTGCAGCTCACAGCAAAATATCTCAGCAGATAATTAATGCAACTGATATTTGCTGAAATCACCAAGTATGATGATCAGTTTATAATGAACTTTCTATTATATTAAAGAATCTATAATCACTTATCCTATGCTTGTCTCACAGTTCATGGAGAAACAACACCTCAGACTATTACATTCAGATGATCTCAGGGTCCTTCATGTTTTCAGAGTCCTGTTATACTTCCATTAGACAAAAGCAGGAAATGTTAATTTTTGTGTGAACAGGAATTCTATGCAAGAGGAATTCTGTTGCCCAAGTATATG
The DNA here is from genome assembly GCA_013396755.1 of Sclerurus mexicanus. Classification (NCBI taxonomy): domain Eukaryota; kingdom Metazoa; phylum Chordata; class Aves; order Passeriformes; family Furnariidae; genus Sclerurus; species Sclerurus mexicanus. The sequence goes on along the minus strand of VWZF01000910.1, from coordinate 51,283 downwards.
CACACTTGAGTGATTCAGGTCAAATTAGTGGCTTATATGGTTCACTTTGAGTATATTTACTATAGTACAATCCAAAAAACAGCTTTTTGAGTTTTGAGTTTGTATGTTAGATAAATCCACCTTTTTCGTTTCTGAGATATTTCTGATTCCAGTCTTGTTTACATCCGTCTCACAATAAATTTTGCAAACATGCATATATTTCCTACCCTCTCTTCAGACTCCTGTTTTCTTTCCCTTCCCTCTACTTGAGGATGTAAAACTCAAATATGAGGTTTTGGCTTATACCATTTTTTTTAAGTGGTAGAAAAAATTATTTTGATGAAGCAGGCAAGAAAAAACACCTGTACCTTTTGCAATAACTATTTGCTCAAAGTATTTATAGGAATTCAACTACAGCTTCTCAAGAATTTCTTCTTTTCTGCTATCTGATGTTTTCCAGGCTGCTTACTGTATTAAAAACATGTGCTTGCAATGCTAGTAGTCTGCATTTCATTCCAAGAAAACTGAAGACAAATGTGAGAAAGATGACTTAGCATTCTGTAGCTTCTATAAGGAACAAAATGATGTATATTGGTGTGTGAGCATAGTATAAAAGTTAGTTCACGTTTTCCTTTTATGGCAAGGAAATAATTACTGAATATTTTCCTTACCAACATAACAGAGTATTAAGTGTGCTTTGTTTAATTGACTGGAAATCATTAACTGCTTTCTAGTTGCTAGGAAGTTGTATTCTTGTTTGAATGGTTCTCCCATGCAGTCCATTGTTAAGGACACAATAATATACTTTAACTCTGTAGCCTGGAGCTACATGCCGAACTCCAGTGCCCTCAGAAGTAAAACAAACAACTTTGGATATCAGTGGGAGGGCAAATAATGTCTTATGCTTTTCTCAGAACTTCCGTCATGAACATGAAAAGATGAAAGCTCATTTTGATGATTGCAAGCTGGTGGAATGTCTTCACGTACAGAATAAACCCTGTATTTTTAGTAACAAATTAGAACCAGATTTTTCAGAATATATTTGCAAACTCTGTTTATAAAAAACTATATGACTTCTTCATCCTTTTTAATGCTTTTTCTTTCTCTAACCCATAGTCATATATATAGCAGCTAATAATATTTGGGAAAAACCCAAGATGTGCAAGTGTGGGGAGCAGAGAAAAGAAAATATGGTGATTATTGTCAGAAGTTGTCAGANAGATAATATTTTTAAACTGTGATTCTTGTAGGTCTATAGTATACCCTATGCAGACTTTCTTGTTTTCTAAATCACTTCAAATATTAAAAAGATAATTCCCATTATAATTGCACAAATTTAAAATTTGGGGCTTCTGCTAATTGTCTTTAAACACAAATTCTCCCCTCCATAGGTTTAGTACTATTCTCTGTCCCATAGATTTGTGTTTTATTGATGTTAGTATGTCTGTCTCTGTATATCTCATTTCACATGTATTCTAGGAAATAACAAATTCTATTGGCTGTAAGGAAGAAAACCTACATGCTAATTTAGGGCATGTGCCTGAGATCCATTTAGAAAACCTCAGCTATCAAACAGTTCACTCCTGCCTTCTCCTCAGAATAACTCTATACCTGAAACTGCATCAATGTCTCAGATGTCTCCTCTTTTCCATGTTCGTTTTCTGTAGGCTCAATTAAACTACACCAGCATTTCAGGATGGGTATGTTTGCTCAGTAAGTTCAGCTCTTACTCTAATGCACATTATTCTTTTGACTGACAATGTCAAAATCCCCTTTCACTCAGGCTACCTTATCGCATTTTGTCTGCTTGGTAGTAAGGGATGACGGATCTTTGTTCCCTCAGCTGTGCTCCTCAGTTGTAGGTTTAGCCATATGGGAGAGACTGTATATAATTACAATTGCAACCAACACAGTAAACCAAGCCTTTCTGCTTCCATTTGAAAGACCTTTGTTACAGTCAGGAAATTCAAGTTCTGAATTACCATTTGAATTTGAATTTTTCTTCTGCTGGCTGCCTTGTATGGAGAGGGAGATGAAGAGGTTCTCTGACCCCAAGTCATAAAAAGCCTATCAGAAATGCATACTTAGTTTACTTTCATTACTTTCATTTTCTCGGGGTACAGGTACCTTGAACAAATGCTTGACTTCTCCTGACCATTGACTGGTGAATACTTAGTCAGGTTTCCTATGACAGCTGTGCTGCAGGCTTAAAAACAAACAAGAGCTCTAAGCCCTGTGTTTCACAGTACTGGTAATGCAGCCTGGAATGACTACAAATAATATTCCTCTGAGTAGTATTTTTTATCTGTGAGCAGCTCGGATAATTTTGTTCAACCAACCTTACACAAGCCTATGTTAGAGGGACTCTACTTTGAGAAGTAAACATCAAAATATTGTGGGAGAAAAAAGGCCACCAACAGTATGGTTCGTATTTTACTGCTGAGACGAAGTATGAAAAGGGATATTATCTGTACTAAGAAATTGTGGCAATCTGAAAGTTCACATTTTATCATTAAATTAAAACTGAAATGATATAGTTTGGGAAACATCAGAGAAACTATTTCAATAGCAATATTGCAATTTCAATTCAATGTTTTACATATGCTAAAAAACCCCAACAAACAAAACCAAACAAACAAAAAGAGTTTTGACATGCTTTCACTGATGTTGCAGTGTAACTGATACACATTCCTGAAAAGTATTTTGTGAGGACAAGATAGTTTCTTGACTGGTTTTATAAAGAACCTTCTTTTGTGAACTGCCTCACTCCTAGATCAACATTAATGAAAAGACTGCTTCCCTTGTGTGAAATTCAGTAGCTGTGCAAAATTTTTGGTGTGACCTCTGCCACTGGGAGGCCTGGTTGTGAAAGTCACTGTATAATCAAAGTTTGGTTCAAGGTTCAGAGGATCAGAATAAATCTAATCTGAACTAAAAACCTCAGAGAGAATATAGTGTACATGCTGGGTGCTTAGCATCCACTCATGTGAATCAGAGCTTTTGTGGTAGATATTGTAAAGGCAAGGCAAAGAGAACTTAGATGATTTTTAGTCAAATAGTCCAAAACATGCAGTTTAACTTGATACTGGTTTTCCTGAAATTCACAGAGCCTTATAATGGCAGAAGAGAAGCAGTCCAAGAGTCATATGGATACAAAATGTATCTATAATCAGACCTTGTATATGAAAGCTAGAGGATTAATTCAAGGCAGAATAGGTTGAAGTCACACAGGATGGAGCCCATTTGAGCTGTTCATATCTGAAATTCAAAACAGACTTGTGAGAAAATGAATAAAGCAGAGATCACTGAACTTAAAGTGAACCGAAACAAATGAGATTCATATGTCTCTAAGAGCCAGCTGATGAAATCCTTAAATACATGAATGTTCTTTTAAATGTAAGTGCAGCTGTGCCTGTTTAGGAGCATGTGGTTTTGCTAGCTAGCAAGTACTTTGTGCAATGATTGATCTCTACAAATTAATTTGCTAAGAGAAACAAATAATGGAGTAAGTGTTCACATTTCTCAGGACACAGCCAGTAACTCCCTATTGGCTGCTGCCTGAGACCCTTTCCAATGAACTAGTGCAAGACTAAAGTTAGTGATATAATTAGGTGATTACATTCTTTGGCTGTTTAATTAAATATGGTTATGTGCAAGTATTTTGTCACCAGGCTGTTGAAACTTGCTAGCTACGCCTTTTTGGAAGTAGCATGTAAACTTGGGAAATTATAGTGTTTGATCTTTGAGGTTTTCTGTTCTTTGAAGATTTTTTCTAAAGTCACTGCAATACAAGTGTTAATTTAATACAGTAGAGTGGAAAAATAATCTTAAGTGAGGGAGTATTAGCACACAAAACCTCCTAGTTTTTTATGTGTCTCTTAAATTTAGTAATCCTCCCTCTAAAAACAGCTCTCCTAACAATTAATTTTTTTTTGTTGAACTATTGGGAACCTCACAGTAAGCACTTTTTTTTTTCCTGTGTGCTTTTAGCTTAGTCTCCTGACGTTCATTTTCTTTTTGTTTTTAACATTTTGGTCCATTTTGAAAAGTAGCTTTCTTCTTTACTCAGTAACATTATTGAAAATATAAATGCTATTTTTTAAATAAATTTTTAGGTGTCTGCTTACCACTTATCCTGAAGGTTTCTCTCTGAGCCCTCTATTGCCATGATTCCTGAGCTTCTCACAGTATTTTCAATGACCATTTTTAGAAATACGGTTATGAGACTAGCAAGTATTATTTCCATGTGTGAAATGTGGAAGTAAGACTTCTTAATAAAGGATTTCCAAAGTCCCAAGTTATGAACTTCAGAGATATTTCACTTTTTTTTTTTTTATCTCTCCACATTTGTTGTCTTGAAAGAGTTATGTACTTTTTTTTTTTTTTATCTTGGTAGAAATATCTGTGATCTTCTCTAAAGGAGGGATATAGTAATACTCAAGTATTTTTTTAATGTTAACATTTTCTGGGGTACCTATAGAGCCTGAAAAGCTTGTTTTCAGGGGATAGGTTTATTTAATCAGGACTTCGAAAGGACCTGAGAACTTGAGAGGACTGTGTAACCTAATGTCTTTCTTATTCTTTATGTTACATAAAGGAAGTACAACTGAGTGTCTTCCATAACAAAGCACTGTTAGGAACAGAGACATTTCTGTAGTTTTTTTCTCCAATTCAGAAGCTGGAAGTTAATAATTGGTGATGTGGGGAGAAGAGAGTTAAGCAAATGCATTGTTTGGATTCCAGGGAGATGCAATATTGAGTGTTCCACTTTCAAGGATGAAAGATATATTTTGTTTCCTACACAATGCTAAATGGGTCTTTTACTTTTAAACCATGTCTTGCTGGAGCAAAAAACTACTTGCCCATAGCTTAGAATAAATAAGCAACTGCTGTCTAATGTGATTGAGCAGGCTGCAGTACTGAAATAGATCCTCTTGCAGTTCTATGTTGCTAGCTTTCCAGCAGACAAGTCTGTCTTCATAGCACAAGGCATCATATTTCTGTTTCAGGGAAAAATCCACGCTGTTGTTGGGGTCTGACAGGATATGCTTTTGTAGGTGCATTTATCAACCTGTATCCAAGCAGCTGCATTTTGAAATATGTGGCTCTCTTGAAATAGTGGCAACAACTGTTAACTAACAGAAAGTCTTCTAAAGAGGCTGTGAGATATATATATATATATATATTTTCTTTTTTTTTCTTCAGAATAGTAGTGTCTAAATTTCAATGCAAATAGAGTTGAGCTATTACAAACAAGAGAGAGGCTGTCTCTTTATAGGAAGTTCCCTGTGTTTGCCCACTGAGTTTTCCCTTCAGAAGAGGTTTTTTCTTAGCTGTTGCCAGGACAATTTGTGTTTGCCTAGTTTTACTAGGTGCTTGTTATATTCTTTTTTAAACTTCCTTCTGCTGAATGGTGGTATGCATAGTGTTATCACTCTATCTTGTAAACTGTATTTTCTATTCTTGCATCAAATTCATCCATGTATTTTATTCTTTGTTTAGAATAATGTTTTTCATTCATATTTTCAAATAGGTTTTCATGCTCACATATTAAGTGGTGTTAGAAGTTACTAGTGATTTTCTTACATATTCTTAAGCTTTCTGGAGGTCATGGTGCTTTGCAGACACCTGCAAGATAACTTGAAGACAAAACAACAGAAGAAGGGCCCAGAAACCATTTGAGCTGGTCCAGGGGGGCAAAGCCTAAGACCCTGGTGGGTGGGACACCAAGGGAAATGGGAATTATGATTGGTTTTAGATATACGTTAATTGTTAGGAAGATTAAAAAGCCTGTAACATCATGGGGAGCAGGATTCTCCAAGGAGCATCAGAGGTCCTGCACCTCCATTCTCCCACTAAAGGTATTATCTGTCTTTCTCCATTAATGCTTCTCTGAGTGCCTATTTTCCAGGATTTTAGGCATCAGTTCTGGTGTGTTTGGCCAGGAAACTGGCATTGACAAGCTCACCTCTTTCAATTGAGTAATTACCATCTAGAAAGAATTTTGCCAGTGATTATCATCTTATCACAGGAGGATTCCTTCACTGATCGAAGAGGTAAACAGCTGCCGCTCCCAAGGACCTGTATGGAGGAGAGGTAAGATAGAACAGTGGCCTCTAAAGGTTTTAGCTAGCTGCAGAAATTCTGGGCATAAGGGGAGATCTCCAAAAGGCAGGTTCAGGGCTGCAACAAATGGGCGAGCAGTTGTTTGTGGTTACCCTGGATTAAGGGCAAAAAGTTTGGACTCGAGTCAATCTTCCCTTTCTTCTCCATTCACTTATTTCTGTGTTCTTCATTCCTTCCTTATCTTGTGGTTCGCCCGCGCCAGGCAGAATTGACTGCTGCCCAGCTGGATTCTGGGGAAGGGAGTCCAGAATCTAGAGCTGGCCGAGGGGTTCTCTTTGTAAAGAGGGGTGTTGTCCCTCTCAGTGTAACTGCAATGGATATACAGAGTCATGAAGTAAAACGAGGAAGGGAACTAGCTAGCCTCCTTTCTAGTGCTACTGTGTTACTATATTTTGTGGAAATATGTGATGATGGAGGCCCAGGGTATCACCCGACTAACTAAACAGCAGTTTGATGCTCAGCAGAGACTCACAGTCTTCTGGGTTACACAGTAGTCAAAGTGCTAAGGGTAAGAATAGGTAAAAAAGTGCTAATGCAGTCCTAAATTAGATCCACTAAAAGCTCCTATGTATCGGCAGTGTATTTTACTGATTACTTTGGGCTTGATGTCTATGAAAGCAGACTTTTGGCTTTTTTTCCTTCAGCCTGCACCTGGAGAGATCAAGCTTGTTTCTGCTCAGCATTTGAGTGAGAACAAGATTGCTTTGGTTTGCAATAGACACTGCAAATATAACCTTTGCTGGCAATGACAAGGCTTTTTTCTAGAGATATTCTTGTTAGCTGTGCTTATCTGAATGTGTTAGCAGTTGACTCTTGGAGAAATACTTATTGTCGACTGCAAAGTAGTTTTAGAAATTGAACATGTAACTACTAAGGATTTTCTGCCTGAAGGCAAAGGTCGTAGAAAGGTCTGTGACCCCTGAAATCTCTTTTTCGTGCCTCAAAGTAGGAAGTCACTGAAATATTGATCTTGTATTTGCAGTCAGATTTCGCTCTCTACAGAACTCAATTTCATTCCAGATCAGAATATCCCTATGGTCTTACAACACAGTCATGCAAGTAAATTAAGAATTAAAATCACAGATTGTGAATGATGCTGACTCTTTAGGTAGGATTAGTTTATCAAACAGTGACATAAGTAAGAAAGAATCATGAAGGTGCCTTGGAATGGAAAGCTACATAAACATCCTGATTCATAACAGACAAAGACACCTCCTCTGGCAGTTTAATTTGAGATGCATCAATAGTCCTTAGAGTGTGGACAGATATCATGTATCCACATCTCCAAAGAGTTGCTCTCAGCATAGGTTGCTTGCCCTTTCATTCCCTTCTGCACAAATCTTACATTCTCTTCTGCAAATACCCCGAAAGTATTGCTATTTTCCTGAGGGAGTGGGTTTATTAGAGACTTATTTATGTTTATGAGTTTCTGTAATTCTCTATTGATCTGTCCCTTCATCTGAATTCCCAGTCTGTTAGGTATTGTGGTAGCATTGAATTCAAGATCAACTGTGACTTTCGATATTGAAACATCACTGTAAAAATACTCACATTTCCCAGCTGAAGTGCATCTACACCAGTGCATGCAGTATGGGTAACACACACAGAAAGGTGGAAGCCACTGTACAGCAGAAAATATATGATGTAGTTGCCATTATGGAAATATGGTGGGATGACTCCCATGACTGGAGTGTTACAATTTGATAAATTNTGCTGCAATGGATGGTTGTAAGATCTTCAGAAGGGACAGGTGAGGAAGCAGAAGCAGTAGGGTGGCTCTGTATATTACTGAGAATTTTCACTGTATAGAGCGCAAGGACACTGATGGTAAGGGTGAGTGCCTATGGGTTGGAACCAGGGAGAAGGTTAGTAAGGCAATATCTGTGTGGAAGTCTGTTACACACCACTCAACCAGGATAAAGGTGCAGATAAAACATTCTGTAAGTAGCTGTCTGGTGTTTCAAAATCACTGTCACTTGTGCTAAAAGAGGAGCCATCAGGGAAGAAGACTGGCCTGGCTGAATGGGGAGCTTTTGCAGGAACTCAGGTTAAAAAAGAAGGTTTATGACTTTTGGAAGGAGGGGCAGGAAACTCAGGAAGAGTACAAGGATGTAGTTAGATCATGTAGAGAGAAAGCTAGAAAGGTGAATACTCAGCTAGAACTCAACCTGGCTACTGCTGTGAAATATAATAAAAATAGTTTTTATAAATGCATCAGCAACAAAGGAAGGTCAAGCAAAATACCCACCCTTTACTGGATATGGTGGGAAATATTGTTACCAAGGATGAGAAAAAGGCTGAGGTACTGAATGCCTTCTTTGCTTCAGCCTTTAACAGTAACATCTGTTATCCTCAGGGCGACTGCCCCTCTGAGCTGGTAGACAGAAACAGGGAACAGAATAGACCCCATGTAATCCAGGAACGAGTAGTTAGTGACCTGCTGAGCCAGTTAGAAATTCTTGAGTCTATGGGACCTGGTGGAATTCATCCAAGAGTATTGAGAAAAGCAGTGGAAGAGCTCGCCAATCCACTCTCCATCATTTATCACCAATCCTGGCTGACCAGGTTGGTCCTAGATGACTGGAAGCCAGACAGTGTGACTCCCATGCACAAGAAGGGCCAGAAGAAGAATCCAGGAAACTACAGGCCTGTCAGCCTGACCTTGGTGCCCATCAAGGTATTGGAGCAGATCATCTTGAGTGTGATCATGCTGCAAATATATTGGACAACCAGGGAATCAAGCCCAACCATCATGGGTTTGTTAAAGTCAGGNATGAGCCAGCAATGTGCCCAGGTGGCCAAGAAGGCCACATATCCTCACCTATATCAAAAGTAGTGTGGTCAGGGCAGTGATTTTGCTCCTGTTCTTGGCACTGGTGAAGTTGCACCTTGAGTACTGTGTCCAGTTCTGGGCTCCTCAGTTCAGGAAGGATGTTGAGCTGCTGGAGCAAGTCCAGAGAAGGACAATGGAGCTGGTAAAGGATCTGGAGCACAGGTCCTTTGAGGAGTGCCTGAGGGAACTGGTGGTGTTTATCCTGGAGAAACTGAGGCTCAGGGGAGACGTTATCACTCTCTACAACTACCTGAAAAGAGGTTGTAGCCAGGAAGGGGTCAGTCTCTTCTCTACAGCAATGAGTAATAGAAGAGGACATAGCCTCAGCCTGGACCAGGGGAGGTTCAGGTTTGACTTCATGAGCAATTTCTTCACAGAAAGGGTTTTAAAACACTGTAACGGACTGTCCAAGGAGGTCTTGAAGTCACCATCCCTGGAAGTGTTCAAGAAATGACTGGACATGGCACTTAGTGCTGTGGTCTAGTTTACAGGGTGGTGTTCAATTAAAGGTTGGACTTGGTGATCTTAGAGGTCTTTTTCAACCTGAATGATTCTGTGATTCTGTCAGTCACATTTGAGATAATTATAATTTTTCTATTTTTCTTACCAATGAGTCTGATCAACCAGTCCCAGTTTATAGGCTAAAAGCACTTTAGGAAGTAAACATAGAAATCTATCTTCCCATGTATCTTG
>VWZF01000910.1:3991-40841 GCA_013396755.1 Sclerurus mexicanus | reverse complement strand
AACTACAGGCCTGTCAGCCTGACCTTGGTGCCCATCAAGGTATTGGAGCAGATCATCTTGAGTGTGATCATGCTGCAAATATATTGGACAACCAGGGAATCAAGCCCAACCATCATGGGTTTGTTAAAGTCAGGTCCTGCCTCACCAATCTGATCTCCAGTGACCCACCTGGTGAATGAGGGGAAGCCTGTGGGTGTAGTCTGCCTGGACTTCAGCAAAGCCTTTGACACTGTCTCCCATAAGATACTCCCGGAAAAGCTGGCGACTGAACTTGGACAGGTGCACTCTTGTCCGAGTTAAAACCTGGCTGGATGACTGTGCCCCAGGACACCCAGTGGTGGTGAATGGTGCCAAATCTACTTGGTGGCTGGTCAGTCAAGGTGTTTCCAAAGGCTCTTTATTTGGGCCAGTTCTGTTAATATCCTTATTGATCATTTGGATGAGGGAATTGAGTGCACCCTCAGTAAGTTCACAGATGACAGTAAGTTGAGCAGAAGTGCTGGAGGGTAGGAAGGCTCTGCTGAGGGATTTGGACAGGCTAGATTGATGGGCTTAGTCCAACTGGATGACATTCAACAAGGCCAAGTGCCAGGTCCTGCCCTTGGGTGACAACAACCCCATGGAGCATTACAGGCTGGGAGAAAACTGGCTGCAAAGCTGCTTGGCAGAAAAGTACCTGGGTGTGCTGGTTGACAGCTGGATGAACATGAGCCAGCAATGTGCCCAGGTGGCCAAGAAGGCCACATATCCTCACCTATATCAAAAGTAGTGTGGTCAGGGCAGTGATTTTGCTCCTGTTCTTGGCACTGGTGAAGTTGCACCTTGAGTACTGTGTCCAGTTCTGGGCTCCTCAGTTCAGGAAGGATGTTGAGCTGCTGGAGCAAGTCCAGAGAAGGACAATGGAGCTGGTAAAGGATCTGGAGCACAGGTCCTTTGAGGAGTGCCTGAGGGAACTGGTGGTGTTTATCCTGGAGAAACTGAGGCTCAGGGGAGACGTTATCACTCTCTACAACTACCTGAAAAGAGGTTGTAGCCAGGAAGGGGTCAGTCTCTTCTCTACAGCAATGAGTAATAGAAGAGGACATAGCCTCAGCCTGGACCAGGGGAGGTTCAGGTTTGACTTCATGAGCAATTTCTTCACAGAAAGGGTTTTAAAACACTGTAACGGACTGTCCAAGGAGGTCTTGAAGTCACCATCCCTGGAAGTGTTCAAGAAATGACTGGACATGGCACTTAGTGCTGTGGTCTAGTTTACAGGGTGGTGTTCAATTAAAGGTTGGACTTGGTGATCTTAGAGGTCTTTTTCAACCTGAATGATTCTGTGATTCTGTCAGTCACATTTGAGATAATTATAATTTTTCTATTTTTCTTACCAATGAGTCTGATCAACCAGTCCCAGTTTATAGGCTAAAAGCACTTTAGGAAGTAAACATAGAAATCTATCTTCCCATGTATCTTGCTGCTAATAAGACTTCTGTTTTATCTAACAAAATAAGCATTCATTTAGCCAACAGATCTCAGTAGAAGAATGTGTGAGTCAGTACAACTTTTGGAGGTGAAAACTCCTTTCAGAAGTGAACCTTTCTATCCTCTTTCATCTGATGGTTTTCCTGCATTTATTTTACTCCTGCATATTGAACTACTCTGAATTTTGAAGATGTTGCCCAAGTAACTTTCAACTTGAAAACTGTCTTCATTTCCTTTATTTTTATCTGGCAGTTCTTGGCTGAAATTTATTACATTTTTTGAAAAAGGTTTTTCTCATGCTTTTATGATTCATTATGGCACAAAGGAAAAAATGCAGTGGCAAAACTCTCATTCTTGGCATGGAGTATTGTACTCACCATTGTTACCCTTGAAACTTTAGGACCATGAAGGAATTTACAGTCAAGTAAGTCTCTTACTTATGTTAATATCAAGGATTCTTCTATTGTTTTCTTTACTTTCTACATCATCCATCAACGATTTGGTATTTTCCTCTTTTAGGATCTTAGTCACTGGACATTACTGTTAAAACACTATTTTTCTTTCAAAAAATAGACTGAAAATACAAAGTATACTTTGGCTTCAAATTATTCTTGACTGAGTATATTTTTCAGAGTTTTCTTCTTAGAGTCTGCTTTTCTACAATTAGTAGACCATTTTTGAAAACTTTATTTACTTTGATAGAGATTCTTTCAGTATTTCCAAACTGAAATGTATGGAATGTCTCTTAGAAGTACAGTTTTCCTAGTCCTTGTTCAAAAAGAATTGGAATGAGATACCTGTAACAATAACTGTAATATTGCAGTAGGTTAAGGAAAAGCATAAATTTAAACTCTAGGAACAAGAGAGATAAACTCTTGTATTTCTCTATTCATGGTGTTAAAAAGTGGTTAAAGCTCTATTCCAAATCTCATAAAAAGCAATACCTAAACAAGATCCATGGGATGGGGTTAACAGCATAAGCTAGAGTTATATTGTTTGGGTTCTGTTTATTTTTTTTGGTTTGTTTTAGGTTTTTTGGTTGGTTGGTTTGGTTTGGGTTTTTTTTTATTTTTTGTTTGGTTTTGTTGTTGTTGTTGTTGGGGTTTTTTTGTTTGTTCTTGGTTTGGTTTTTTTGTGTTTGTTTGTTTTACAAAAAGCATCCCATTCCTGATAATTACTAGCAAATTATCAAAGAAAAAATGCATATCAGATTTGCTTCTGTGTTTCAGGACAGCTTTAGCTGTATTCTTGCAGAAAAAAGTAGTCAGTACCTGGCAGTAACTAGAAATAAAATGTGGTGTTCATCTTTCCTGACTTCAAATTGTTCAGCTCCAAAAATTAAGAGCAGGCCTGCCTGGTCCATTTTCTGTAGGAAGAATCTGTTTTCTAGGATGAAAAGTACCATCTGAAGATGCTTTCTTGTCCTTGTGGGCTGTGCATGGAGGTTAGGACAAACTGAATTGAGGTGTACAAGGGAAAAGCTAGTTTGTGATTGAGCTGGATCTATGCAAATGATAAAACAGAGGTGTTTATTCATATTATCTGTCAATAATGTGAGCCGTAGTGCATTTACTTTACGTAGACTGAGAGTTAGTGATGTTTTCTAGGTAGGGAACCATGACATGGGATATATTTCAGCTAGAGGAAGGCTGTCTGAAATGTATTCCTTGAAGGCTACACAGACCAGAACTTCAGGATACAGAAGGACTGCAAAATGGCAAGACCTTCTCAGATTTTTTCTCTTGTTTATGTATTTGTTCGGGGTTTTTTTCTATTATTTGGTCTTGAAATTAGTTTCATATGTAAAACAGCTCATGTTTCAGTTGTGCTTTTATTTTTTTTGCTTTTTTTTCATCATGGAAATCACTTTAGGTCACTGATTTTATGTGGAGAATAATGAATTCCATGTCTCCAAATACAGTTCTGTATAGTAACTGCAAGTCATTCACTTTCCCCGATTTAGGTTGTTTCAAATAAATAAATAATATATTACTTTTGATCACTTCTATGCATTGTCTCATGTATATATCTGAATGTTCCTTTTGTCACAACATAGTGTATGTTTAGAATCTGGCATGTTCATAAATTAAATTGACTGAAAGTACATGGTCAAACAGCTCAGCTGTTTTTTAGTCAGCACACTGTCTCATTGTCTACTGGGAACTTTTTATAAATAACAAGCCTGCATCAACACTACAGCCTGTACAAAACACATCAATACATGTTACTATGTTTCAAGCTCTGACATGGTTCTTTTCGATAGTTCTTATTATGTGTGCCTACTTCAGTGCTATAATCCTTGGACTGCATTAGTGAGAGGAACAGTTCTTGTTGCCTTACCTCATTAGCATGTGTTTATTATGTGTTTTCTGTGTAATTACTGTCCCAGAACAGTACAAATGACATTAGATGTTAGAATTCTAAAAGATGTCAAGATAAAAGGTACAGCTTATTCATATTCTTCCACACTAGTTGACATTTTGATTGCCTGTCATCTGGATCTGATGGATAAGTAGGAATTACAAGGCTTGTTATGGTATGGCCAAATGATTTTTCAAGATCTAAAAAAGAGAAAAGATATCTTTCCCCATTCTATTTATTTCTCAGATTTCTTTACCTTGTATGTATATATTCTGACCATGTGTGGTTATAGAAAAATAAATTTCACCTTCAAAATTCTCAAATTTGTGTATGATTTTTGTTAAAGTACAGCTTGAATTGGTGTTTGAATATCTGCTTTTGCACAAAAGGTAGGTATTTGAGTTTGAATCTTACAGATTTACTAGGGAGTATAACCCCACAAACATTTAAAAAAATCCACAAGTGTTGATCTAATTTTGGGGGTGAGAAGGTTGTTGTACAGTTATGTTCTGATACAGTTTCTTTATAACATCATAGTTGTAGAAGCAGAATAAAATGATAACAAAAAGCGAGAAGGGGTTTTTTTTTTCCCCCTTCCCGAGAATTGAAAAATGTGCCCAAAGAGAATGGAGGGAATCTAAATTATGGTAAGTTATATTTGAATCATATCTAATTGGGAAGACAATGAAGATTTTAAGAGTTAACTGTTCTAAGAACAAAAATAAGTCATAAAAATGTTTTCAAATACATCAGAAACTGGAAGCCTGCACTTGAGTCCATAGGGCTGGTAGATGGCTGGTAGATACTCATGTAAAAATGAGTATTCAAATTAATAGCAATAAAATCAAAATGTTTTCTTTATATGTGTGGTCATCATTCTTAAATAGGCACATCACTGGAAAACATTTTAGAGCAAAATATGAGTAATGAATTATCAGAAGGAAAGGTTTCACCCAAGAGGTCTAGAGTGGATTGTTACCAACTGTATGATATGAAACCTGTTGCTTGAATCCAGAAGAGAGTAAGGAAGTAAATAAGAACAAGTTCTCAAAAAGGGCTTCAAAAGGTATCTGGAGATGTACAGGCCATTACATCTTACTTCTGTATCAGTCATATTGGCAGAAACTATAAGAAAGAATAGAGTTAGTTAGCCAACTGGGAAATAAGCGCGGCAGGTCACGTCTTGCATTCCTGCTGGTGTGTTGTAAGTCACGCCAGCAAACAGAGTTGAGGGCAGCTGGCTGGCAGAACACTGGATTTGCAGAAAATGGTGATTAATTACAGAGTTAAAATAAGGAAACTAGTGGTAAGTTTTCACTATGAATGCACACTGCCAGTGGTATTCCTTGATTGCCTCTGCAGGCAGCAATCCCGTTTGATGATTATCTTCAGAAAACATCTAGAAATGGGGTGAAAAATGAGATGACAAGGCTTTGACATTAGAAAACACTCAAGGTAAGAAAGAGCTGCAGAAGGTTGTCAATAAAGAGTAATGAAGTGCCAGCTACTATTTAATACCAACAAATATGAAGCAGTGCAGATGCCAAGACAATCTTTAACTGTAGACAAAATAATTGGCTTGAAATTAGTTCTGCCTCACTCCTGAGTCAATATTTGAAGTCACTGTGAACAGCCCCCTGAAACATTCATCTCAGTCCTTAACAGTAATGAAAAAGGTAAATAAGATCACAGAATCACAGAACCAATTAGGTTGTAAAAGACCTCTGAGATCATTGAGTCTAACCTTTGACTCAATGCCGTCTTGTTAACTAGACCATGGCACCAAGTGCCACACCCAGTCTTTTCTTAACTGCAGGGACAGTGACTCCACCATCTACCTGGACAGCCCATTCCAATGCCCAATCAGTCTCTCTGTAAAGAACTTCCCAATGCCCTAAACCTAAACCTCCCTTGGCACAGCTTAAGACTATGCCCTCTTGTCCTACTGCTGGTTGCTTGGGAGAAGAGACCAACCCCCATCTGGCTACAAACTCCTTTCAGGCAGTTGTAGAGAGCGATAAGGTCTCCCTTGAGCCTCCTCTTCTCCAGGCTGAACAACCCCAGCTCCTTCAGTCACTCCTCACAAGAGTTGTGCTCCAGACCCTTCACCAGCCTCATTGTCCTTCTCTGGACACACTCCAGCACCTCACCATCCTTCCTAAATTGAGGGGCCCAGAACTGGACACAGTACCCGAGGTGCAACCTCATCAGTGCTGAGTACAGGGCAAGAGTCATTTCCCTAGTCCTTCTGGCCACACTATTCCTGAGACAGGCCAGGATGCCAGGATGTTGTTCAGTGGAACAGGAATGAAGAATAAAATATTGTGGCATCACACAACTAGCCCATCATCTGCAGACATTTTAAAATGAGCATAGTACAAGAAATTTCATCTTAAAAAGACAGTTCTTGGCAGAACTAGCAACACCAGAGAAGGAAATGGTAATGACTGAAGACAGTTACTCTACAGAGAAGAGAAAATAGTCTGTCTTGTCATTGTAGAAAAGAGGTGGCTGAAGGCAATTATGATACATGTCCATGTAATAACAAATTGTATGATCAGAGTGAACAGGAAGTTATTGTTCATTGTTTTTCACATTACAACACTATGCAACATTCAGTTACTCTACACACAATAAAAAATAAATGAAAATCAACCCTATTAAAAAAGTAAAAAAAATTAATTTTTAAACAAAGGCATATAACAGAATTTTAAAAGTCATTAGAAAATATTCTGAAAGAAAGGTCCATTCAAAGGATTTAAACTGACTGGTCTGGATGGGTATAAGCTGTAGCTGATATTTCAAACAGAAGTGAAGAGGATATGGTCAGCATAAGATAAATATCACCTACATTTCCCCTCATATGTTTTTATATACTGCATTTATTATAAGAGACAAAGGAAATTACTATATTTAGTATTTCAAAATAATACTAATAATAGTAATAGTAATAATAATAAAAAAATTGTTGTTACAACAAGCTGTCAAACACCTTGAGTAAAGTAAGTTTCAGAAAATCATTAGTTCAAGCCCCATATAATAAATATACTCTTTATCTCCATGTTGAATAGTCAAAAAACACAACTCAGAGTTGCTGGCATCCTCGTATGTTGCTCGTATGTTATTACTCTATAAACATTCACTGAAGTCATGAAGTGTCTGAAACTTTCTCATTAAGCTTGTTAAATACTATTTAATATTGTATCATGGTAAGACTCCTCTAAGTGTGAGGAAGTTGTATTTCTCTTTTTCCATGTTCCTCCTTGGGAACCATCTTATTCAACTTTTGAAGAGATTTTTTTGTGTAATCTGAGGTTTGTAGGTCTTTGGTTGGGACGAACACTATATGATGAACTTTAATGTAAATATTTCCCACCACTCCAATTTGCTGTATATGATTGGATTTTTGAACACTGAATTATATATATTACAAAATACCTTTGTGATATTATAGTAAAAAAAATTCTAGGTATACCAATTAAAATTTTCAACATCATTAAAGTTAGACTATTGAAATTATTCTATAGCCATAGTGACTTTAAAAAAAAATTAATAACAAAGAAACTGCCTCTTATTTTTAGCATCACTACTAACAATACGTTATTATAAATGAAATACATTCTTAAAGCAGGAGACAATATGGGTTTGAAGAGAACATTTTTCTGTTGAATAGAAAAAATTTTTCCTGTTCTTATGTCAGTCAGGATGTTCTGCCTAAGTCAGGGTAAAACAGCTTGAACTTCACCATATTCACAAAAGTTATCAGTTGGAGAAGTTACCAGATGGAGAAGGGGGGATTTATGCTTTTGGTGTTGGAGGATGGTGAGACCAGTCTGACCCTTCAATGCCAAAGTTTTGCATTTTGACAAAGTGAGGAACAATATTTCCTGACAAGATCTGGCATATGTGGCAGACAAAGTACCTGATAAAGGAATCATCTACTGATAGTACTGATAACTGCTCTAAAGTGGCTGAACTAAAGGCTGCTGAGCCAGCACAGCTGGCCTAGAAACACATGAGTGACAGTCAATCACTTTACAATATAAAAGCCCAGTCATGCTTCTAGCAGCAGGGTTTTCTAACACACCTCTTCTAGAAGCATATGTGGAGATCCCTCCTTTGAAGAGACACCCACATCAAGGTTACTCCTTGAGGTTGAGCAAGAGAGATTTTCCCATTGTCATTGGTATGGGTCAATTTCTATTCTCACCTATCTCAATAATTATTTTGCTACGTACGATATGGTTGTTTCAGCATTACTTACAAAAATAGTATACTCAATTACATCTACATATAACCTTTTAGATAAACCATTGACCAAGTCTGGGATTAGGATTGGATCCAGCTGCACTTTGACTCCTCTCTGAGAAGTTTACAGAGCAAGGGGGTCCTTTGTTCACCTCATGACTCAACAGGAGTGTCTACCTGATAAATCTTTTCCAAATCTTCCATTCTGCAACAAGCCACTTGTAGAAAACAATTTAGACAATGTAGGTAAAGGATGCTCTTTTAAGTTTATGCTGAAAATGCTCTAGCAATATTTTCACAGTAAAGTCCACTGGCTTATGTCTATATATTTCTATGTCTGCTTTGATGACTTGCTTTGTGTTCATTCTTTGCATATGCCACATATTTCTATCAGAGAGACAAGATGTACCTGTACTACCACTCCATGAGTCAGTAAAGGCAATTCACTGTAGCCCATGGTGTGGAGTGTGACTGATGCTCTCAACCCCTTATCCAATCCAAAAATACTTGGTACAGGCTTCAAAAGAGGTAAAGATCTACACAGTCACAGGAGGAAAATGAGAGAAACAAAATTTGCTAAAATAGATGGAGATGATGGTCATGCAGGTTCTGTACCTGCCTGACCTCATGCAAATTAGGAAATTTATAGTGTCCTCAGAGGGCTAGGATGGTGATATTTGGGGTGATCCTAATGACTATGATGTAGGAAATGATAACCTCTTGTGTTCCCTCAGATTTCTCATTAAAACAGAAGGCATTCAGATTCCAGTTGGTCACCAATGACAAGTGATAAAATTTCTAACAGTGGAATACAATGTTCAAGACCAACACAACACACCAAGAAAGTGGGTGTGTGACCCAGACATCAGAGAGTTAAAGTCACCAGAGTAAATGGAGCATGTGTTATTTACCAAACCATAGAAGTTAATTTATGGCTCCAGGGGCAGAAGCACATGCTGTCTATTTCCTTTGCAATTAAAGAACATAATGAAAATATTTTGAGTTTTGATGTTTTGACTGGCTAAAATTGGTGCTGGCCAGATGGCAGCATGTGGTTCTTCAGTACAAGTACCAACGCCAGCCCTGGCAGAAACTGTGACGTTACAGTGCCTGTACTCCAAGCAATCCATGCACTGCCCAGTTCAAGAATTTTCAGTGTCCCACAGGCTTGGATTCCTGCCATTCCTGCTGTGGAAAAAAATGTATTTTCTGATGTAATAGCAGACTTGGCAAAATGGCACATTATTTCCAGAACCTACTTCCCATACATTTCATGGGCAGTGCAAAAGTCAGATGGGAGACATCTCCTAACAATTGATTATCAGTGCCTAAATGCCAATACAGTTCTACTAATGACTTTCAGTAGTCAATATTGCAACTTGCAGTCACACTATGTAAGATGCGCATTCATGGTTGGCAGTGCTAGATATTAGAGATATGCCTTCATGGTCCCCTTGCAGAAGGATAAACTAAAATTTGCTTTTAATTGGGAAGATAAAAAAATAGATATTTAATAGACACCCACAGGGCTATAAACCTGTCCTTGAACATTTTCATGAATGGAACAACCACAACTTCTCTGGGCAACCTGTTGCAGTGACTCTTCACCTTCACATTAAAGAATTTCATCCTAGTATTGAATTTAAACGTATCCTCTTTAAGTTTGAAGCCATTACCTCTTGTCCTCTCACTGCATGTCCCTGTAGAAGCACCTCACTTCCATGTACCCCCCTTTAGGTACTGGAAAGTGCTATGAAGTCTCTCTGGAGACTTCTCTTTCACAGACTGCCTTACTTTCTCAGGATGTAGATGTTATAGATATAGATGATATTCTATAACCAGAGGAACCTCCCCTGAAAAAGTGAAGGAAGTGCCAGCAGCAGTGTGGCAAGCATTTTATAAAGCAGAATTTGAATTTCCATTTGAAAAATATCAGGGGCAAAGTAGAGAAGTAAAATTTTTGGGTACTTGGTGAATAGCGGCAGTGTAGTGATTCCTCCAGACACCCTGAGAAAAAATAGTACAATTGCTAATGTTCCACTTTAGGAAAGAGCTACAATAGCTTATGGGTAATTTTGGATATTGAAGAAGACATCTACCAGGATTTTCTATCATTGATGCTAACTTTCATGAAAGGGAAAACCATGGAGATGGAACCCAGAAAGCGAAGAAGCAGTCAAAACTCTAAAATGGTAATTAAAAACATGTTCCCTATTATAACAGAATGGGATTTGCTGAACATGGTTGTTCCTGTAGCCTGTTCCAAACTGGCCCTGATAGACCAAAGACCAAGTTGTTACTCAGTTTGACTGCACTTAATGAGAGAGTACAGAAGTATTCTGAGTGAGAAAAGGGACTTCTGTCTTTCATCCAAGCAGTAAAACAAACAGAAAATACTCTAGAAATAGCCTCTGTACAAAGCAGAGGACCAGTTAATTTTCTAGAAGCTTTCCTAAAGAGGATTGATGCCCCAGAAGGAGTTACACAAAAACCTGTGGTCAGAAAACTCTGTGCCTCCTTGACAGGAATTGTAAGGGAAATAAAATGAGCCAAAGAACACACCACAGTTTCCAATTACAGATGCCTATAAGTGCAGTTCTATTAGCATTGCAACAACCTTTTAAACCCTCACCAATTTGAAATGCACCTCATCTCACCAAGGAAACACTAAAACAAGACATTTAATTCACTGATGTCTCAGCAAAATGGCAATATATGGCTGCTGCATTAAACATTGGCACTAGCAAAAGAAATAATAGAATGTGGTGAATGTAGCACATAAGTAGGAATATAAGAGGAGTTGTTTTAGCAGCACAGAATGTAGCAAAAAATTATATATGTAGACTCATATACTGTGTGGGTTGGCACCACACAATGGCTCTGTCAATGGGAATCACTGAGCTGAGAAGGAAAGTGTTCTCCAGTTTGGAGAACTCAGGACTGCACCAATCAAAATGAGATGGATGAAAACTCATGTGGAGGACAATAACTAAGCCTAAAACTGGTGCCAAAATGTGGGTGAATTGACTAAAATTAGGACAATAAAAATAAGAACTCCTTAAACCCAAAGCGGTATCAGCTAGGAGAATGGCCACATCAAAAATTAGGTCACAGAGGTAAAAAAGCACTTTATTTTTTGCTGCACAGAGGAAGGGTTCTTCTCCTAGAAAAACTTGTGAAGGTATTATCACAGAGAATCCTCAATGTAAATTAAAATTACAAATAATCACTCTGTCAAAACATGATTCCCTATATATCAAACAAGGAAAAACTTTGTGATCTGCATGGCAAATTGATTACATGGAGCCATTCAAACTCTCTGTGGAATATTGATATGTCTTCACAGGAGCAAAAGTATTTCCAGCTTTCTTACAGTGACAAAGTGCCAAAAGTCTGATGGATGAAATACAGTTCAAGGGCTGTCTTCTTTGTTCTCAAGTCTACCTACTCCTGATACCATCCAAAATGATAATAGCCTGCACTTCTTGTGCAAGGAGGAGCAAGAATGGACAAAAAAGGAAGTAATTAAATGAGTATTCCACACCCCATATTACCCCAAATCAAACAGGGTGGTAGAAAGGTCTAGCAGCATGTTTAAAAATACCCTTAAGCTACAAAAGGTTCCGTAGGATACTCAACTTTCCAAAGTCCTTCATCAATTGAATGATCAGTATGGGTCCGCTGGGAACCCTGTAAGCTGAGCAATCTTTGCAAAAACAAAGCTTTATGCTCCACATTCTGATGAAGGAAAATTTCCAGTAGAATTACAGCCATGACAACCTGTTATGGTACATTCAGCACCAGTTAAGACTGTGTCTATGCCTTTAACTAAACATCATGGCACATTTGTCTGGAAATACACTGGTTGCAGTAGTACAAAACACAGAGTTAGTGCATAGTGTATTTTTCCTTCTTTCTAACAAGGTGACCTCTTAGGACTGCCCCCAACAAATGAAGCCTTTATTTCCCCTTACAGCACTCTACAGGATGGCAAGTGAAAATACTGTATTCCTGTTAGTCCAAATCCTGACAATGCCACTCCTCCAAACCTGTGATCAAAGAACCCTTGAGTAGTCATGATCTAAAGCTCATATTAGGTGCACCGAAAGTATTAGAACACACTCTGAATAGAAGAAATTTAAATCTTTCCACCGTGGTCATGCACGAAAATGAAGCAAACGTAGAGAATAAATGGAGTTGGGACAAAGATGAAGCCCAGGGTGAAGCTCCCCAACTTCAGAAAGAGACAGTGAAAGAAATTAAAATAGGATGCCAGATCATCTGTTGGTCTACCCAGGAGAAGGGACTTGATTTCTGCACATGACACTACATCAAATGCAATAACAAAAGATGCAAAACTTTGTGTCTCTGAAAGATTAGACTGTTGCTAGAATTTTAGAACAATCTGTTATGTTTTGCCTCTGGGCTTGCCATACCACAGGACTAGATTTAAAGTAAATGTTATTGAGCCTAATAAAACTACATCTGCCCCAAACTCTAGTCCTTTGATCACATCTGCACTAACTGTTAAAAATAAGGGAACGTTATGTCCACATATTTCAAAAATTGGACCTTACACTATTAAAGAGACAGGCCAACAGCAAATGTTGTTTAATCCATTGTAGTCTCTTAAATGAGTGGAACTATAAACACAGGTCAATATCTCTGCAATTAAATCTACCTGCTCACCATTCCTGAGTAAATCTTGTACAGGAAGGTTAGCCTGGATACACAGATGAACCCTCAGCTGTCCAAAATTATCAAGGGGAGATGTTTTGAAATATATAATACTTCGGTATACACCATATACTCAGTTGTTGTACTGGGATTAAATAACCATAGAACTGTCCTTTATCATCAGACTATAGAGTATGGGCCCAACTGGCAAGTTGTTGATGTTGGTGCATGAGTTGTATGGGAACAGTGATGTATTTATGAAAATAATACCATAAAGTCCCAAGACATTTATCTTGTCACTGAATAACATATTTCTTATTTTGAAATACATCCTGATGGGCCCCCCGAGACTATAGTTGTATATATTGGAAATGGAAGTGTTTGTATGAGAATTTTTAGTGATTCTATATTTACAGATAGCACCACTGTAGAAACATATCTAACACTCAAATACCTATACTTGTAATCTTACTGAATTGTGGGATTCAACTTTAACTATTGAGATGCTGTGACAATCTACCAATTGCCCCAGTCTAACTACAATTGTATCAAAAGTTACTGCCTACACCTATTGGAATGAAACTTATATTGGTAAGAAAACTGTTGCAGTCTGATGACCCAAGTCAATTACTAAAAATAATCCAGAAAAGCAAAATACCCTGATTTGTCCTGACACACCATGTCTATCATTATCCTTTTACACCATGTTCTAGAAAGAGTAAAAAAGGATGGAGAATATAATTGGTGGGACACCATCAGAAACAGGAATTTTGAATCTAATGCTTCATCCAATTGTGATTTTGTTAGCTGTAACATTATGCTTATTGCTTAAAATAGTTTTATGTGCAAATGTCTGGCAAATAATGAAGCAAATACTCCTTATTCATCATGAGGAATTCTGCTATAATATAACTAATAGGAATATTTTATACAAAGAGCTATTTGCTTACTTTGAATCTGCAAGTGTGCCAATATAGTATGCAATTATGATTAATTTTGAGACTTAAACTAAACAGTTTATCAAATAATTGGACTCTTACCACTGATCTGATGCATATTTATGACAAAGAGGCAAGAGGTAACTGTGCTATGACTTTTTGAATTGATAAAGTGGATTTATTGTATTTGTGGGGTAGAGTGTGACTGATGCACTCCACTCCTTAACCAAACTCACAACAGATGGTACAGGCACCAAAGTAAGTACAGTCCTGAGCTGCATTTAGACCAAGAATTCCTCCAGGAAACCAGAAAAGGAGCACAGTGACTCCATGAACATCAATGCATAAGAGCTTGGAACAACCTGATTAGCAGGTGGTTTTTCCAAGACTCCTTTATCAAGAAACAGAGGAATTTGTGATTACAAGGAGCTTTATGCACAACCTTCTCATTGTATGCCATTTGACAATTAGCCAAATACTTTATTCTATAAATATGACAGCCTAAGTGAGCCTTCTTTGAGTGGTCCTTGCCGGGCAGTGTGGCTGCATGACGGTGATCTCCACTGGAGCTGCAGTGCCTCTCAAGGTTGTTCCTTTTGCCAATGACAGGTTTGTAGATAAATCCAATCTGAGTACTCCCCAAACTGCAACTGGACTGCATGCCAGGCGTCTCTCCTCTTCAAAAGGGATGCCTCGCACAACAGAGATGAGGAAGGGGAAATACATTTCATGCTGTGTCTTGTCTGTTGTCAGTGGGTGACTGAATAGCACTGGCCTGCAAGAGAACAGATGTCTTCAGTAGTCTAGGGATTTTTTTCAGCTTCTTTTTTTTTTTTTTTCCCTGGCTGAAAACCATCCTAGAATTTTATAACATGGATCAGGTAACAAAATACTCAATGAAACTGAACTCTGAAATCATAGACTCTTCAGCAACTGTGAAATCTAGTAACAAATTGAAATGTCTTGGAAGTAACTCTTAGAACTGAACAGGAGGTTATAATTTCACTTTACAGCTGCACACATGAATGAGTGAGCAATTAATTTAGATCAATAGCAAGTCAATGAATTTAAGAGCAGTACTGCAAAACAGCAGTCTATAGGAGTCAAGTATCATGTTTTTTAACAGGTTACCTCATTAAGTTTATTTAATAGACGTAAAGGGAACATACCTTAAAAACCTTAAACAAGTGAGATATTTGTTTTGCCCTCAGAATGAGATTACTTTCATGCTTTTGACTATACATTAGCATTATCTGTCACTGTGCTTCGTGCAGTATGTAAAAATTCATTTTACAAGCTCCATAGGATTTTTGCAATGTAGACCTATATGATTCCTTGTTATATTCCCATTTACATGGATCCTTGTTTATTCTTTTGAAGTCACATGAAGTATTGCCTCAGATTCATTGCTATCATGATATTCAAATAACAAGTTCCTTTGCATGAACAATAAATAGTATAACACCCTAAAAAAAAAATTGCACCACTTTTTCTCTTGTGCTTGATTATCATAACAAAAATGACTTGGCTGTGTTAAGAGCATGCATGTTCTGGGCAAAGAAGTAAAAAATATGGTTGGTTTGAGTATTTCCTAAGTCCCTGGGAAAAGTCTCAATGACAAAAATTTAATGCTTTTTTTTTTTTTCCCCAAGTGGATATATGATATTTACTTCCTACTCTTCCACAGCTCATGGAAAGATGTATAGGTCTATGACAAAAGAAGATGTTTATCTAGTTGTTGCGTTACTTGCCAAAGTAACTTAAACAAACAAAACAACAAAAAAAAACCTAATTCAAAGACAAATAGTATGAAAATAAATTGCTTAAAGTTAGATTTTTGAAAAGTGTTGCAAGAAGTTAATAACAGCTTTTATGGAACCTTCAAACATGCATGTAGTTAGTTCTGTTTCTTAGAAAAAACTGAAACATCTTCTTACATTTGTTATGGTTTTCATGTTTCTTGCATATAAAATATATTTGAAGAGAAGTAACTATTTTCCTAGGATTTTTTTCCCCAAATATATAGAGTGTATATAGTATAATTTTTTAAGTCTACATTAGATCCTTCTTTTGAGTTTCTGTTGAAGTGGTCAGTGATATTATGGAAATTAGAAAACTTTCACATATATCCACATTGAGAGTAAGACTTTCTCTGGAGGTATAGATACATCTGTGATGCAACAGATCTCTTTTTGCTGCCTAGTCAGTGCAGAGAGGTAGCATCTTCAGATAAGTGCTTACAATATTTAGACTTAGAAATTACCACCTCTTTCAGGTATCAGAGTTGCCATTGGTGGTATTGTTTTCTTCCCATGGACATCTAAAGGATCCATGCTGCTAAAACAGATCCATGAAGATAATTATACGTTTATACATTAGGGTAGACATTTAAAAATGAGGAGTTACAAAATGGATTTGATCCAAGTGAGAAACTATAGCTGCTTCTGAAATTTCAGCCATGATAGAGCTAAATATGATGTGAGTCGCAAGATGGAAATCTGCAAGAAGGCTGAAGACAATACAGCCACCTACAAGTGGGGAAACATTGTGGAGAGATTTGTGAATGTCTGCTTACTGTGGAATTTTTCAAGAGGGCTAATGAAATGCAGTGAATCGCTGCTGATCTTAAAATTCAACACTCATTAAATCTAATTATCTTTAGTTAGTGAAGAATATATGAAAAATTGAAATTTGAATTAGTATTGTCCAACAGTTTATGGAGTTATTTGCAAGCTTAAATTGTATTTTACTTAAAATAATCATGCGCTATTTATTGTATTACAGGTCTGAACTTCATTCTAATGCCTGGAACTCTTTCTTCTTGGACCACCAGGCTTAAATCTGGCTGAAGAAATGAACAAATAAAGTCCTTAAATAAGATAAATTCCCCTTTGGAATCATTCTACTGTGTATAGACTATCAGGCTTCCTGTCCTTTAGAGAAATCATCTAAATGCAGAAGCCCAGACTTTAGATAGGTAAAGTGAAAGTATGTAGTGATCCCAAGAAACTCCTACAGAAATCACAATCTGAAAACAACATTCAGAGAATTATTGCAGATCTTAAGTTATTGTAATTAGATGTAAAAAAGGCAAGAGAAAGAAGAAGGTTGATGGTGACGTAGCAAGTCAACTTGTTTGTGATGTTTCTGTTGGTACATACACAATGATGGTGTGAGGCTTGTTAATTTCAGGATAGTAGTAGTTTTTTTCTCCAATAGCATTTCTAAATCAAAAGAGTAATTTCTCAGACAGGGAGAAGTTGGTCCAAAGTTTTTCTGCAGATGCAGAATATATAACTACTTTGGAACAGGATAAATTCCTTACAAGTGTTGTTTGAAAGCAGGTGTTAATTTGACTTGTCTCTTTGACTTGCATGTTCTCACATGCAAAGCAGCATTGTAATGCCACTACCTTTCAGAGAAAACACCTTCAGAAAGCCAAAGTAAATGTTTTCAAGAAAGAATGTATTATCATGTCATTGTTGGAAAAGATGTTAAATTTCAAAATCCACTAGGAATTTTTTGGTGCTTTTTGTTTGTTTGTTTTGGTTATTTGTTTTTGGGGTTTTTTTGTTGGTTTTGGGTTTTGTTGGGATTTTTGTTTTTCTTACATCAAATGTTAGTGAAAATAAGGATGTTTGAAACAATTTTATTTTTTTTTCATTATTTCTTTGTGAAGAATGCCGTCAGAGTAATTATTTCCAGAGGTGATTCATTATGAAATAGAACCTCAGTGTTTCAAGAGCATGACTGAGTGTTTTCCTCTCCAACTCGTGTGCTCTAACAAGAAGTTCAGTGGTGCTATTTAATTTAGCGTTATTGTGATACACAAGTTTAGCAAGCCCATGTGCTTGTGGTAGGCAGAATATTGTTTTCACCAGATCTCTAGAATATACATTGTGTCAAAGAACTGTAATTAATCTCTGCCATTGGTTGTGGATCATCAAAAGCATACTTTACGTCTGTGTGATCCAAAGGAAATCTAGTTTCAGTGTACTGAGGTCAGTTAAAATTAATCCTATTCCAAAGCTCTGTTAGCCCCAGGAAATGTTCATGTCAATTTATTTAGGGAGAGTTAAATTTATTTTAGGAGAATCTGGTCCACATCATTGGATTTTTTTTTTCTCTTTTGGATTTTTTATTTACTGCTTATTGCAGCAATCATGTAAGGGAAATGTCTAATCAGCTATGTAATTTGAGTCCTGGAGGTGGTTGGTTCAAGCCTTTCCTTGAACTGGTCACAAGAACATAATGGGTGGTCTAGAATGAAAGTCATCCTCATTTTGTTCTCAAAACTTACCTAAGGACATAGGTCATTCAAAAGTGGAAAAATGAAACTGGTTTCTACCTTCTTTGCCAGAGCACTTACATTTAAATATTTATTATATTTCTGTTGCATCTTTAAATCATAACATCAAGATGCCTTTATAAAATATTCAATTAGAAGATGCATAATATATGCTTATCATGGACTATGAATTTTACAATTACTCATAATATATTATGTCATATTATTACTCATATATTGAAAAATTTAATCTTGTAAATCAGAATAGGTTTTAGTATGAAGTGACAGATTTCCAGATTTCAGTATTTTGATTTACAGAACAGATTATCTCTAACACCAGATTTTTGTGAATTACTTTGACAAGATATTTCTTTAGCTGTAATGTTCCTTTTGTGCATTTTATGTTATTCACTGCAAACCTCCAAACAGCCAGCTAAGAAGCTTTTTTGACAACATTCTTTACTCTTAAAAGATAATTTGAAGTTCTGACATTTAAAGTAGAGTAAGTATAAAACATGCTTTTGTACACTGTACAGCTTCCTGAGAAATGTATTTTAGCTGTTCTTCATAGAATCAGTCTCTGTGCAGTGTGTATCTCTCCAGGTAAAAGGAATTCCCATATTTTTCAGAATTTTATTCCTAAGTGTCTATAAATGTGTTGTGACTTGATATGACTGCATACTTCAAACACTGAAGTTCTCATGGGAAAGGGGATTCTGAAGGTTGACCACCTGGGTATTTGCCATTATTGAATAGTAGAGTGTATAAAGAAGAGAAGTGAAGAACATACGTATTTAAGGTCTGTGATATGTAATTGTTGACACAGCTTCTTTACATCAACAAGGGTTTCATCTTAAGAACCTTTGTGATTTAACAGAACTGAGGATTTCTTTGCTTCTCAGTTGCCTACAGGAGGTGATCAGTGTGTAAGCTTTCAATAACAACAATTTAGAGGTGATGATATCACCTATGAATATTGTTTTAAAATCTCACAGATCCTTTAATTTGTAATTGACGCTTTACTCTCCTGGACTGTGGACAACATCAATGTGATTTTTATTCATGCTTCCTGCCCAATAAGTCCATCATACCTGAAAACTTTAACTGCCAAAGTACAAATGCCTCAATAATTGAATGCCAAAAAAAAGGAAAGGGTGCTCTAGTTTCAGCCATGAATATCAGTGTCAAGTGTATTGTGTGAAGAAGCATCAGTTCTGTATACCTCTCTTACATAGAGCTTGTGAAAATCACAGTTCTAAAATTGGGATTTGACAACTTTTATCAATACTAGCATTAAATAACTGAGTATAAAATTGAGTCACTGGGGAATGAAACTGTGAAACGTAATCTTTTATGTTCTAGCTAGTTTTCCCTCTGGAATACACCTTGCCAGGTTGTATTTCCATATGACGCTCTCTTCCCAAAATCCTCTCTTTTTAGGGGGATTTAGTAATCTAATCCTCTTTCTCCAGTTATGTGCATTTTGATACTTTTGTGGTTAAAATTACGTCTTTGCTGCAATGAGACCATTTTTCATTAAATTTGGTAGAAGCCATTGAGTTTATGGTCCTGAAGTGTTCTTCAGAATTGGAAACAATACCAGTGTTAAAAGTATATGGGTTCTTCCCCTCCCTTGCCCCTCTACTTAGACAATATGCTCTTACAGTTCATCCACTGCACCTCAGTCCAATGAAAGATAACTGGACACCTGTCAACCATTACCAGTGTCATACACTGTAAAACTTTTGGTTTTGTGCTATGATATCCAGTTTGCCTGAGTTTGCAGAATTTCTCCAGGCAGACTGTTTCTTTATTCAGTCACTTAAAAAAGCTGACATTAACCACCTTCAGTAGAAACATATGTGCTTTCTTTTAACAAAGCCACACTTTCTTTGGACATGATCCATCTAAGAAGCAACATGAGTAAACTTGGCTTTAGCTTGTCAGTGCCCGTAGAGAATAAAATTAACGTGACCCTATTTGTGTTTATCCATGTCCCCACAGCATTTCTGAAATTAAATAATGACATTCAGGTGTGTAAAAACAGAATATATTGAGAAACAGGCAGCAGCAAAATGACAGTGTTGTGTTTTATCAAGACCCAGTGGTACACCCAGATGCTACATCTTTTTTACTGTTTACTTACTGTCCCCATCCCCTTCAAATTAAACACTGGATTTCTTTGGAAAAGAAATAATCTGTTTTTTTGATTATTAATGGTCTGTGGTGTGAGCTTTTGTATGCCTCTGCTATATGAAGGACCATAGTACTCAGTCAGATGCATGCTTACCCATCACTTTTGTTTCATCCTTCAGACCTTGATCTATCTTTCTCTTTGTTTATCACATACACCTGTCCTCATTACAGCAGATTGGAGTCAGTAGAGCTGAAATCTGACTTTTTATCTCCACCAGCTATCTCATATGTCAAGCTCACATAATAGCATTTAAGATCCCACTGTATAAACTCACGGGGTAAAAGAAAAACCTGCATTATCCTAGTTTGAGATTTCTATAAGCACCTTTAGATAGATTTTCTTGTACACGAATGCACAGCCATTCTGAAGTAACAAAAAAAGAAAGCACTCACCTCATATAATTAAATGATTATTCACCATGATCTATGAGGCTTACCCATTTGGAGCCAGAGGCTTATCTTGGGGCCACAATAATCATCTATGTAAAACTAATAGGAAATAGCCTATGTGTTTACCTTCCAGGTGTTGGGTTTTTTTTATTTTTAAAATTTATTCCTTATGAAGATTATTAACAGTCAGTTACTCTTGCTGCCATACTCTGATAAGCTCTTTTCCATACTATAGTGAATTTAGATGATGACTGGAACAAACTATCATTTGATTTTCATTCTGTGAGCAGCTTATTATTTTGTGGGAAGATTTACAGTGAAATGGTTGTATAAGAAAAATTAACAGTCTTACAAATGCAAAGTCAAGTTCCACAGGGTGAAGAAAGAAAACTCTGTTTTAGAGGAAAGAGGAAGGTGGCTGTTTGGAATCTTGGCACTGAGAAATTTCTTCTACATGATCTGGAATAAGGATAGAAAAGCTGTAGATAAGTTTCATGTAATGCCCTTGGAGATAATCAGAAAATGCTCTCTAAAAGATTGTCTATATCTGTTTTAGTTTTTGTTCATCTCAGGGTCTCTGTACATCGACTTCATTCCAACAACTAAGATATCAGCAAAATTTTCATAGGTCCTCTGTGATTAAGCAATGGCTGAGTATACTTGCTATATACAAAATAACAGGTAAAAAAACAATTTCCAAATACAAATAAGCACGTGGAGCCATGTCTCTGTGCCTTATCAAGGATTGTTATAGTGCCTATTAAATCATCTTTCCCTCTCAACTGTGCTGTAATTATAAATAGGTTTACAATTGTTTACAACAATTCTCAATTCTGCACATGTAAATCATGCCACATACCATTATCTGATAGACTTGAGTAAGGTATACATGACTGCTGGGGTGCTAAAAGATCAGGCAAGGCAGTCAGCTGTATCTCTTAGCAATAACTGCTATGTGCTACACATTAACAAAGAGGCAATAAATAAAGATTCAAAATTGCTCTGAAACCTGGAGCAATACCAAACATGAATAATGGTTTGCTTGAAGTTAAATGCGGACAAGAGTGAAAAAAGAAAAAAAAAATCTCAATAAAAGGGGTAAACAACCAATTAATTGTAGGCAAAATTTATATATGACTGACTGGTATGTTTGCCCCTTCTTTTGGTGCCTATCTTTGATATTAGTCTTCTCCATTAGTCTCTCATTACTCCCCTTAAGAAGATGCAGTTTTAATGGAGGAATTCAGCATAATAGCTGATGGGATTTATCCTATCTGTGATATAAATTCCTTGTGGGAGGAAGCATGCTGTGACAGGGGGAAACCTCCCTGTGTGACTGGTAACCCACACAGTTCAGTGCAGGTTGTTGCTAATGGTCAGAACACACACACTTTACCTGTTCATTAACAATATGGACTGTTTTACATTAGCCTTCTATTTTAAATTGAAATAAATTTACTGCTCTGTAGAAAAGCTGTGGAAACAACTATTTTGGTGCAGTGTTTTTCATTCATTATGGGCTACTAAACAACAAAACCTCTATGATACCCTGCTGTGAGATTTTTCTTCCTAGCACTCCAAAAATATGCAGGCGTAGCAGCTGCATTAATGTTCCTTTAATGAGAAGGAAAAGCTGACTGACTGGAGTTTATCGAAAAATAATTTTTATTTCATTTGACTGCTGCTTTTTATGCCCAAATTGTGTTTTAATTAACTGTGACACAGAGATTTAGCTGGCAAAATTTATTCAGATGAACTGCAGCAAACAATGAAAATGGCAGGACTGAGTTTAACATATTGGTTTTCTATTTTTCCCCTCCCCCAAATTTCCCCTATTGTATTCTTCCATGAAACCATTTTTAAGACAAAAAATCGAGACAGAAGAAGTGAGCTTTTTCATGATGAGAAAAATATTGTTGATTTTGCTGGCAGAGTAATTCACTAGCTCATTTCCATCAGCTTTTACTTCAGAGCAATTGTAAAATAAACCACTCGTAGCACATGCTGTTAATCTTTAGTCCCTGGGGTGTAACTGCTGTTACACAGTATGGGTCATGTGCTAGCTAAAGTGTGCATTAAAAANGGGGGGAACCAACAACAAAAAATCCAACATCAAAGAAAAGTAATTCAGGACAAACCCTGTGTACTGTCTTCTTTCTTCCCCAGCTCATCTTGTAGAAATACAAATTTACCACTATTTTTAATATGTCAGTGTTATATTTACTGTGGTTTAGTTACATCACCTTGTTTCTTTTACCACTCTCAGCACCTTTGGCATGATGTACATGTCTTCAAAAATTTCCAATTTTAAAGGAATTCAGGAGCTTTCTAATAATATATTTTGCAAGGAAGAATATATGTGGAGTTTTTTCTATCAAAACTGTCCACCTATAAAATAATTATTGAACTAATTTTAAAGCATGTAAGTTCTACAAACTTTCATTATACTGAATTCTTATTCCTTTTCTTTTTACAGCAATCCCCAAATTTTAAAAAGCAGTGAAGCCCTTGACAAAAGACCTAAACTGTGAAGCAGAAAATAGAGACAAAGAATATGTCCATGAAACTGCTTTTCTCATTGCACATGCATAAATAAATTAAAACTCTGGTTTTGGAGCGCATTGAGAACCTCAGTGGGACTTTGCGTATCTTTGAGAATATTGTGGTCTCAGGGATTTGTGTTTTGTTATGAGAATATATTCAAACTTCCTTTCCCAAAGCATGAAATATCCAGTCTAGTTCTTAGTGAAGCAAGTAGCAAAACAATCACTGATTTCCATGTGGGAGAGGAGAGATTTGTCCCCAAATGAATTTACCACTTAATGCTAGTTTTATGTATTGTAATACAGAATAAATTGTACTGAATAAAATAACTCTCTGCTTCTAGCCTGCTGCACACCTTATGATTCTGCTGAGTTGGCATGTAAGGAAGGAGCGATAAAGAGGAATAATCAACGACTAGCCTACATTTACATTGACAAAAGCAGACTATTTCCCTCCTGAGGCAAAGGAGCCAGCAAGAAAAAATGTATAGTTCTTAACTAAGCTGTTTCAGCAGCTGTTCTGTCTCTTGCAAGAGAGATTAAGTGATCATGAACCCTTACCTTCTATAAGGAGTGACTGTCAAAGAACAACAGGGGAGTCCAGAGGAGAAAAAAACAAACGAATAACCACTAAAACCTAAGCCTATGATTATTTTTTTTGTCTGGCCTGTACTAGAATTTCATTGCATGTCTTTCTACAGCTTATTAATTTATTCTTGGTGCCTCCTGCATAAATAGATACATATGATAATGCCCATTTGGGTTTTATTTTGTACCTTTCTCATTCTGCATCAAAAATAAAGTACCTTGAAGGAAATAATCGTGGCTGATACACTAGGTATTATTTAACATTAGAAATGCAGTGCACTCTCTCTTTTCTCTAGTGAATTATCATTGTTACAGAGCTGCCTTTGAGCCATTAAAAAAAATAAAATAAAATAATGGAAATTTGTGATCTTAAATCTTATCACCATAACAGTATTTGTCTTGTTATTTCTTAACTCCTATAGGAAAAGAATTTAGAATACTATTACTACATTCATCTACTGCTATTAAAGACTTGTATAAACAATAAGTATGAGTTGAGGGAAAAGGGATACTTTAACACTAGAACGTATTAGTTAAAAATTTCTGAAGTGTTGAGTGTTTTCAGCAAGTTGAAGAAGGTCTATCATTTTATTATGTGTTTGACATCTCGTTGTTTGTTAGTTGGACAGCTTTACCTAAACAGAACTCCGGCAACTCAATAACTATGTATTACGAATGCAAAAATGTTTTATTTCTCATAAGAAAACACTTTTGCCCTCTACATCTATTCTGAGTAGCTCTTTAATATGCAGACTCTTTCTGTGTGACTAGGAGAAATGTCAATGTTTCTTGACCTGAGAAAAGCCTTCTAAAATGGTTTGTCCTTTTAAAGCAATTGTGTATCTAGGAACTCACACAGTTGATGTTTTTGCAGGACTGTGTCAGACCAAGGTTATAGAAACTTGCTTGTGTTTCGATATTACATAAATAAGTCTTTACAAATCTTGATTATCATGAGTCTGTGGACCAGACTGTGGTACTTCACTCCACTGGGTTGGTCTTTTCATGTCAGTGTACAAATAAAGTACCAGAGTATGTGGGCAGCTTGCTGAATGAGCTATGTGAATGAAATTATCTGCTCTTCCACCAATAGTCTTTGTTTCAGTTTAAATGCTGAGTTGTATGACCAGCTGCAAACTTTTGCTAGTTGGATTAAATTTAATTGGAATTCCAGGTGTTTGGCTTCTCATAGAAGCTAGAACTTCTCATAAAAACTTTTTTTAAACGAAGTTGAGTATGAGAAGGTTAGAAGGGTACTAAAGGTACTAAAGGTTTGCAAGGGTACTAAAATGGCACTTGGAGAGGTTTACTATGGAAATTTAATACTTGAAATCTGTTTCTTCAGCACTACAGGTATGCTTTACCTAAAGAGTTTCTTCTTTCAAGAGCTGAGTCTCAAGTTATTCACACCAGTGAGGTGTCAACAGGCTCCAATCCACAGGCAAAACAGTCACCACAGGGAAGAGTTCAAAAGGCCAGTTCTGCCTTCTTACTTTGGTATGATTCTCAGCGCAGGGGTTAGTGACCACCATTTTTCTCTGTATCATTGTATTTATTGTAATCTTTTTGATAAACTGTAACTCTGACTTGTAACCTCAGTTGAGTCAGGTTCACTTCTCCTGCTGGTTTACCTTTAAACTAACATGTGTGTTTATCCTCTTATTGATTGGTAATACATTTAACTCAATATAGAGTTTTGAATGAGAACTGATTTCTCGCTAGGTATCTTTTTCAATGGATAAAAAATTATGATGGTATTCATGAATTCCATATATGACAATTAACTTTTCAGTACTGAAAGCAATCCATTCCAAAATGTGTGCAACTGATTGCAAGGTTCAGACCATAGAATAACTGTTTCTGCTAAACCCTATTACAGTCTGTGATAATACCAAGCAAGCTTAGATATATGTAAATAATGCATATTGTACAAACTTCAGAAGTGGCATGACTCTGGGTTGATATGCCAACTGAACACATCTGACACAATTTTTTAAAAATAGAATGTGATTTACTAATCCTTTTTCTTTCTATGCCGACTTCCCCAACAAAAAGCTGTAATTTCCAAGTGTGTTTGAAATTGGTAACTAACACAAGTTGTGCCTAAGAAGATGGTAAACCCAAACATATTAGTTGCATCATTAAAGTAACATTTGGTATACCACTGAGATATATTACAATAGCAATAACCTTCATGTCTAATAAGATGTGCAGCCAGGGTATAATGAGGGAGCAGTGTACAACTGAGATTCTACACTATCCTTGTGTGAGGTAATTGAATTGACTCAGAAAGAAAGAAGAACAGATACTGCCTTAAAACTAACACTGTTCTGCTTTTTATATATGTCTCTATGTGCATATGTGTCTGATAGTTTTTCAGAGAAGGCAGAGTTGCTTGGTTGCATCTGCTGGAAATAGTCTTGCTGTGTATGAGAGCTCATGTCAATATAGTAATTACCACAACTGAGATAAAGCCTGTGCTAAATGTCATTTTCAGCTGACAAACAGGAAACCAAGTGATGCTAAATGACTCAGTTATTCTGAGAGTACTTAGCTCTATGTCTGGAATAAAATAATTTGTCCTGACTGTAAAACAAATAAACAAATGCAAAACAGAAACAGAAAGAAATAGCTTAGAATAGAGGGTGGAAAAAAGTTAGTTAGTGTAACCAATTAAGTAAAGAAAGAAATTTGAGAAAGACCTAACAGCAATTCCTAACAATTATACTAAACACTTTTTTCTTTTGCTGCAAATTGATTAATAGTCATCAGAATGCAATTTTTCACTATTTTAGCAAGTAGCCAGGAGAATGTTTTTTCTTAAATTGATAGAATCTAAATATGTTAAAAGCAGTATTTTTAACAGTTTGCTAGAAGATGAGGTATGCACATATTACAAAGAGTGGGGGTTTAAGAAGTTATGCAAAATTGATAAAATATTTCTTACTAAATAAAAAACAAGAAAGAAGTAGTTTTCCAAAGACCTGTGCACTAAAAATAACACCATTTTATAGATCATTAAAAAAAAAGGAAAAAACTAAAAAAGGGGGGAAAACATCAGGTGACTTTCCTCACACCAAGGAACTGTTTAACTGCAAGGAACATTTTTTCTCACTGGAAAAACTCTGGACAATTCCCATTGAGCTGGAAAAAGATTTATTGACTTCAAAAGGTCACTGATGCCAGGTGACATTTACTAAATGTTTTATGTTAAAAGAGTGGAGTGTGGTGTAGCTGCCTCTGAAATACAGACACAAGCTGAGAAGTTACTCTAGCTCATGACACAGTGTGATACAATACAGGGAACTGATCTTGGCTTCCAAAACCAATGTAAAGGGACTAATATAATGCCATGTTAAAGGTAAAATGCCCTTCCTCCCTGCTGTTACTGCTCTATTCTTGATCTAGATGTGATCCAGTGATTAATGCTGGGAATGGTGATGTCTATACCACATGTAAGATTTCTTTCTCTGTACTTCCAGACCCAGCTACAGAGGTCTTTCTGGCTGAAAAACTGGCAGAAGCGTAAGCTCAGTATCCATTGTATTTTATTTAGTGTCTTTGAAATCCAGCCTTTAATTATCTTCTGTTTCAGCTTTATTGTTGAAGAGAGAAGAAATTCCTGCCTCTTTCACCTTTCTATTTAATAGGCAGGAGAGATGTTCTCACTTTCTGAAGAGTTTACAGCCCATTTCCTTCAAACACCTGGCCATTTTCAGTCCCTGAGTACTGACTCATGTAAAAAAATATCTAATACATTGTTGTTATGTTGAGAAGGATACTAGTTCTGAGTCATGTGCTATCAGTACCAGGAGAACTTCAGAGCGAATGGAGGGAAAAAGACATGCAAAAAGGGCAGGGCCAAGAAATATTAGCATCTAGGGTAGAAACTAATCAAAACCTCTTTCTAAATGGCTCTCTTAGTCCTTCTAAGCTTTTCTAAATTCTGTCTGTTGATAAATGCAGAAGTATTCTTGCCACTTGTGTTGCTCAAGCCTCCTATCAGTGCTAGATATATAAAATAATTTGTGGTACATATATGATATAATGGTTGAATAACTGAATTAAAAATTGTTCTCATATTACCTGGTATGCAAACCAAACCTGAAACAGAGCATAGCAAGAAGACAAAATACAAAATACATGAAAGATTACAGGATGATATTTTACAGCAGTTAGCAGTAACAAACTTGACAAAACTACATTATAATTTGTTAGAAGATATTGCTTTTTTCAAGTATGTCAGATATGAATAATAATAAAATAACAGGTTTGCTATAGTTTTCTTTGCATTGTAGGCAATCTCTTGTTGCTCAAGTAAACTAAATTGCTCATATTATTTAAATTAAAAAAATACCTTATTTTTATAAGAAAAGCAGACCTGAATAATGAATTAGCATAAAATAAAATATTGGGGTTTTCTTTTTTTGTGTACATAGGGATCTTATTTTGCAAAAGTCTGCAGCAAACTGTTTCAGAGGAGGCAGTGTTTACAGAGAGCTTGGTACCTGAGAGATCTGTCCACATAGCCAGAACTGCCTAGTTGCACTCAATACTGCTTTCATGCAACAGGCTGTGCAGATGCATCAGCAATTTTTGTCTCTGCTGGTATGTCCATTATGGGATTTTTGTCTTCAGCACACCATGGGCTTTCTTGGGGCAATCATTCAAAAGCAAGATGTTCTGGGATTTGGGTTAAGTGTCCAAGTTCTTCATAGAATTACAGAATCATGGAATAGCTTGGACTGGAAGGGACCTTAGGGATTATCTAGTTCTAACCCTCATGTCACAGGCAGGAGCATCTTCTACTGAAACAGGTTACTTATAGCCTCATTCAACCTGGCCTTAAAAATCCAGGGATGGGACATCCATAACTTTTCTGGGCAACTTGTTTCACTGCCTTACCACTCTCACAGTAAAGAATTTTTTCCTAATACCCAATCTAAACCTAGTGTCTTTCAGTTTGAAGCCATTACCCCTTGTTCTGTCCCCACATGCTTTTATAAACAGTCTCTCTCTATCTTTGTTGTAGGCTTCCTTTCAGGTACTGTAAGGAATCAATTAAGTTTGAAACCATCACTTCCAGGCTCAACAACCCCAATTCTCTCAACCTTTCCTCATAGGAGAGGTACTCCCTCCCTTTAATCATCTTCATGACCCTCCTTTGAACTTGTCCCAATAGGTTGATACCCTTCCTGTGCTGAGGAACCCACAGCTGGACATAATATTTAAGGTGGGCTCTCACCACAGTGGAGTTCTTTCCTTGATGGTCTATGAATGTCTGTAGGTATGAAAGCAGAATTTAAGATTGTTTTGCTAGATAGGGTGATGAAGTAGCTCTATTCCCATCATCAGAAATAGAAGCTTGTGAGTGTGCCATTGTCTTATGCCAGCTTTGCAGGTCATCAAGTACACTGCTGGCAAGTTTTTGCTGAAATTTGGAAAGCAGCACAAGCAGCTGCCCTGCCAGTATCAACAGGAGTGCGAGAACAAAAGAAGACAATGTGAATTGGCATTTCCTTGGATCAGATTTCTACTGTATAAAACCATTTCTGAGCTTCTGCAGCATTTGCTGACTAAGGAGAAATGAGTGAGCTGGAGGGCTTTGCTGACCAGTACTGGCTGCAAAATATTGTGATGGCAAGTGACACTTTTCTGGAGATGTGTCCAGAGCTTAGCTTCTGCGGCAGCATTTTGATAGCAGAGGGTTTTTCTGCTTAGATTGTTTACCCAGATGATTAATTGTAGGTGAGGTCTGCCATTAAAATAATGTTTCATGGTCCAGAAGTGATGTGGGTTAGCTATACATTTTCATGTGTAATGAGATTTGTGGAAACATTTTCAGATCTTCTGCAGTGGCCTTCCATTGCACAGAAACATTGCAATGCAATGTTTCAGTGTTGACAGGTATATTATTTGCAAGATCAGGAGATAAGAAAAGATGTTCTACACCTGTGATAATTGAGAATTTTAAATCTATTTAAATATTAAGCAGGTAAAGAGAGACAAACTTTCATAAACAATGAGAGTGAATTTCAACAGGGCTGAAATCTGTTCTTGTTGTAAGGGTCATTAGTTATCATATCTAGCTCTCTCTGGGCTTAGAATGTAGGTTTTGCCTTATGATAAGGTTAGGGATTGTTTTTGGTTTTTTTTAAATGCATGCTATTTTGCACAATAACTAAAATAATCTGTTTGAGATGAGAAGTGTAGAAATATTTTCTGATTAATGAGGCTAACTGGGAAAACACCATAAGAAAAAAATGCATTCTGCTAACATGTCGCCAGTTAATTTTGTGTTTCTATTTCAACATTAAAATCTTGTACTAAAACTAAAATCAAGTTAATTTCATGAACGTTGTGAATGGTGTTTTTACAGGCATTCAGAAGCACAAAAATATTTGGGGAAATTACCTGAAATATAAGTGGAATTTAATAAATTCACTGTAAGTCATGTAATTCTCCTGCATTATTTCAAACAACATTCAGAAAACTCACGAAGTCATACAGCACTTCATGAACTGTTTAAGAAATTGCAATATATTTCGTTTCGGAAACTGTTCTTCCATGTTTAAGAAGCATGGTTTTCATGAAGTTACACTTTTCTTTAATCACATTTCAGATATTTTACTTGTATTTCCAAAAAGAATTAATTCTACTTTTTAAAATAGGAAGGGAGATTATATCAAGCTAAATTGTGGTATTTGAATCAGCAAGAAAAGTGAAGAAACAGAGATCTGTACAGTAGAAGTGTTGTGAGGCCAATCACCAAATAGTCATGACTGCTCTACTCTTTTCTAACAGTGCAGTGTGCAATTTTTTTGGACTACCAATTTACAACTGTGTATAACTTCAATCTCTCAGCCTTTCCTGTTGTCTGACTGCAAGCTGTAAAGTTGTATTTTATGCTCAAGTGCTTTAAAGATAAGAACGACTGCAACTCCAGCACATTTTCAAGTAAAACAATTTTTACATTTCATTGCTCAGTTTCTGAGGGTATCTTCTTCTTCAGTACTTTTTTCTCCCCCTTCTTCTGCTGCATTTGCCAGGCACCAAGAGATAGTTAAAGCTCCAATCCTCAAAGTGAGTGAGCTTCATCAAATCTGGGAGGTGAGAAGAGGAGAAGGCAATTACTGGTTTTTATTCAGTTGCCATGGTACCAAATAAAAAATGTTTTCCATTTAAGTTTTGAGATCCTGTCATCTGAGCCTCTTCTCAGAGTTGGCAAGTGATACCCTATGCCTTGGAGACCCTTCTCTTTCATTTTCTGTAGTTCTGGGATGATTTGGTTATACAAA
Organism: Sclerurus mexicanus; assembly: GCA_013396755.1. Classification (NCBI taxonomy): domain Eukaryota; kingdom Metazoa; phylum Chordata; class Aves; order Passeriformes; family Furnariidae; genus Sclerurus; species Sclerurus mexicanus. The sequence goes on along the minus strand of VWZF01000910.1, from coordinate 9,847 downwards.
GTATACAGCGATATGTGATCAGGATGTTGCTTGTGGCTTTGAGAGGACATGATGAGTCAGTAGAGAGTGGAAGCAGCGGCATAAAGAAGACCAGGGAGAGCTAACTACTCATGGAGAACAGGAGCAGGTTAGTGGTAGTACTGGCACTACCTCTGGCAATTGTTACACTGGAGGATTTATCATTGCTTTGCTTGTATGAAAAGTAAATGTGTCCATTTGAGAAAGCAAAGGCCAGCCTGGGGAGTCTTGAAGCATGTTAATAAAACTATTTCAGATGAGCCAGTAACCAGAACAGTCCCCTGTGAGATGCAGCAGAACTGAAGGGCAATAGCTGCTTGTTCAGGAATAAGAGAGGGCAGTTTGGCGTTCAAATATTAGACCTGAAATAGAACATCTTGTCAGTTGTAAATTTGATTTTATGTCCATTGTAAACCTGTACAAATCTCACTGTAAATATTTTGCAAAGTTTATTTGGAATTTTCAGCAACATTATGAGCTTATTGGCTCATTGGTGCCATATTATCCCTGTGCATCTTCATGTGATATACACATTAATTCTGAGAAAATATTTCCTCAAAAGAATTGTATTTCTTCTGCTGTACTTTTGTCCATAAACTACACCAATAAAATAATAAAGGTAACAATCTCTTCCAGCATTTTAAAGCAATGCTTAACTCTCCCTTGTCCCAAACCACAGCTAAACAAATACAAAGCTGGTACTTTAAAAATTTATCACTTACAGCAATATATTGCTCAAACATGGAGATAAGTTATTATGGATATTTTGCAGCTTCCACATAAACATATAAAAATAATAGGTTTTTTTTTACTTGAACTTGCTCTGACAAGCAGTAGCATGTAATAAACAACATCAATATTTTGAGTGTGTGCCCTGGCATTTTTTCAAATTTTCCTTGGAGATTTGGACTAGGAATGGAGAAAAGAGATAAACAGTAGGTGGTAATGTGGCTGGCAGTGGAGTCCATACACGTTCTCAAAGAAACTATGTACTTTACAATTTTTCCCCCTGCTTTCTAGCTTGTATTTTTAATGAGGGTGTGAAATAAAGAATTAGGGAAAGATATCTCAATCTGGTAAATTATTTTCAGCAAAATAAATACACTATAATTGTATTGATTACTAAACACTAACTATTTAAAGGTTTTAGTCACAGCAAAAGTACTTCAGGCTATGGTTTTTCCTTGAGGTTTTTGGATGATGTGTGCAATACAAATGTGTGGACCATTCCTGACTTTTATACTTTGAAGTGAGGTGATTTATGGAATAGACTTTTTCACGAGTCCTTTTGCTTCTGGTTCTCTGAGCTGTGGCAAATATCAGAGATCTGAAAAAAGATTCTTTTTGTCATACCCAAGAAATAGCCCAGTGAAGAAATATTTTAGTTTACTTTCCTTTGAAACTCTTTGCAGTCTTTCTGTTTATACTGTCCATCCTGACGTAACCTAATTTTACTATTTATTTGGAGTTTGGTTCATCCTGTGTTTTTTTCTGGGGGTTGTCATGGAGTTTTCTTGCACATTCACTTGGTGGGGTACACAGGAAACAACAGAAAGTCAGTTTGTGACTGGAGAGCAGTAGTAGTGACACAACAATGTCAGCAGGATACACGATTATGCAGATTCAGTCAACAAATACAGTGTGAAGCAGAAGTCCTATTCTCCTCTGAATTTGGTGCACACTACACTTTGTTGATTTTCAAATACATGTATGCCAGAGAACTGTCAAACCAATCTTTTTATCCTACTACTAAGTTGTTCTGATTCACTTCAGGATACATTACAAGCTTTGAGTATTACTTGAAGGGGACAAATAGTAAGTGAAAAAATTTATATTGAACAGTGCTCAAAACTGAGCCTTTAGCATTTATACCCAATGCTGTGAAGCTGAATGCAGGAAACTGGCCCATTGAGCAATTATGTTTTCATATCGTATGCAAGCATGCACCTATATCATAACATGGTACACAACAATTTAAATATACAACAAGCTCAGCTGTTGTCTGTTGTTATACAATGTTTTAGGAACATAATAGATTTGTCAAATTACTGAGGCTGTTTGGACCTTCATGCCAGATTTCTGATCTTCCTTCCATGGTTGATGTTTGATGAGAATTACAGAATTTAATTTTGGGAGACCAAGCAGGGAAAAAAAAAATACTTGAAGGACAAGTGTCTAAGTTTGAGACAATTTGGAATGGGTGGGGACCTCAGACAGAAGTCTCCTTCTTTGGATTCAATATCTCTGGTTTCTCCAATACAGAGAGAGAAACCAAATACACCTGGATGTAAGTGAAAAAAATGACTCTTTGAGAAGAAGAAATGCAAATAACAATACTGATAAAACATGGTTAAACCAACTGTTGAGAAGAAACTTCCCAAACTGCATCCACCGGACTAAATCGAGACAGCGGCCAGCCTCCCACACCTGGAAAAAGCACACATGGCCACAGGACAGAGACAAGATGGGCATCTTTCCATGTAGTTCATCTACTCCACACCTGGAGAAGCTGTCAGGAATGTTCAGAGAGTCAGTACTGGGAGGAAACAGTGGATAGCTGGAATTCAATACCAGCAGACACTTGCGTGGTGCTGGAGTGAGGCTTTGGTGCTGGCACAGGCAGTTGGAGCAGAGGTGCAGATCCCCCAGGAGACTGGAAGGACCTGTGAGACACCCACTGGATCCAGCAATGAGACTCAGTTGTTGCAGTTTAGATGTTCATTGGTCAAAGTGGTGATTGTGGTCCTGCCGAAGTGGTAGTTACAGTCTGGATAGTAGTTACAGTTACAAGGTGGTGGTGGAAGCCCCAGCTGGTGAGGGAAGCCCCAAAACTCGGAGTTATACATGCCCAGGTTTAGGTGTGAACGCCTCCAGCACCTGCCTTGGGGTGGGGAGTTTTATGCTGGGTGATGTGATACTGTGAATTACAGCATATTTTGGCTGTCATGGACCCCTTCTAACACATTGCAGCTATATCTTACATCAGTGCAGCTGAGTCCATTATGGCCAATATGGCTCATCAACAAGAGATGAATACCTTCAGGCAAAGTGTGAATACTCTGGGAAATTATCATAACTGAATCATCTGTGTAAGAAAAAAAACCCCAAAACAATATCTCACCTCACAGGGTTTGCCTTTTCCCTTATCTTTTTGAACACCCAGCCTGTAGCCTGAGATGTTGGATGTGCACACCTTCAGTACCTGGCCTGGGAGGCCACTCTGTACATGGTTAGCAAAGCGCGCTGCGGATTGAGCCATGAGCACCAACAGTCCAGTTTCTCACAACACCTGGGTGGTCACTGCAGGTGGTGGAATGTTTGAGTCATTAATCACTAGCAGTTCAGTCTCTTTAAAGAACACAAAACACCAAAAAGCCAAAGAGGCATATTTAGAGAAGAGAAAAGGTATAACCCTGGATGCTAAGGCACAAAACAGACAAAGATGATTCAGTTGCACAGTTGGTAGTTGGTCATACTCACAAGATTTTTTCTCTAACCCCAGAGATTTCTTTGCAAAACTCATTTTCAGAAGAATCCTTTATCTGCTGTGTGCTTTTCTGACATCCCAATGGATGACAAGGTTAATGTTACTGCTAGTATTTCAGCATGTTTTGTCAGTAAGTATCAACTAATTGTAAGGTAATCTATTTTCTAAAAAATAATTAGATATTAATTAATTAGTTAGAAATTAATTAAATAGTAAAATTATTTTCATAAAATAAAACTAAATAAAATATTGCAGTAAGTTTAGCCAAAATGTTAATGCCGAAAGTACAAGGAAGATCGACCTGTGAAGGGCACCAGCATCTAATGGGATGCACATTGCTTAATCTGAAAGAAAACAAAGCAGCTGGCCTGGCCAAACTGGCCCAGATCATCTTTATCTTTCCCATAATACCTAGATTTCAGAACCACTTCATCAAAGTCAGGAAGAGCTCCTTTCAGTCATATTTATGAATTAGTCAACAGAACTAGCTCTTTCTTCCTCAGTTAAAAGAACTGTTTGACAGGATAAAAGAGTTTAGGAGTTGTTCTCCCTGAAAGAGGGGCTTTGATAAATTTTGACAAAGTTTGTGTTGCTTGATATCAAAGTACTCTGTCTTGTTGTGATTCTTATTATTTTGATACATACTAAGTCATGCAAACTTCAGCATGTATCTCTTAACATGTTTGTCACAAAAAACCTAAGTGTGCTGAGGCCTCTGTACTTGAAACCAAACCCTGACAGTGAAACACCTCTAACCATTTGTCTTAATTAGTCTGTGAAAAATCAACAGTGAGCTGCTCCTGCAAATGCTGTTGTCTTGTGGTTTTGGGTATTATTCTTTATTTTTTTTTAAAAACTAGTATTTTGGGTTTTTTGCTCTTTTTAAATGTACTGTATTCCACTTCAAAATAAATCATATAAGTGTAAACTGTTCCCATCTTCATCAGTTCTTAAACATTATTTGTATGTGGAAACAGGTGCACATCTTGTGGATGAAGTGTAGCACTGTCCTAGTTCAGCAGGTGGGACCAGTTATCACTGTGTGGGGGTGATCAAAGCTATGTATTCTACCCCCCTCTATTCATTTCCCAAGAACAATGGACCATTTGCAGCAGCTGCCCAGGGAGTCATTAGCACCTTCACACCCAGCCTGAGGGGGTGTGGCTGCTAATGGGCCATCAATGGTTCAACAATACCCCATGACTCAGACTTAATCACCCATTGTGTGAGTCCCCGCCCTGGGGGAGGGACTGGGTGCTCCCTGAAGGCACATAAGTGGGAGTAGGAAGACCTTGGGGGCTACTCTCGTCGGATCCAGAGGAGCAGCAGGACCTTGACAGGAGGAAACCACCACTCTCGACCAGACTGCGACCATCACTCCTGACCAGACCACAGCCATCATCTGCACCAACAGGTTCTCTACTTCTTTTTGCTTTGGACTCGGGGGAACCATGCGGGTCTCAGCACAAGGGCTAACAAATCCCTTTGGGCTTGTGCCCGGGACACTGGGTTATACTGCTGGGTTTTGGTGAGTTGAAAGCAGTTTCCTCTTCGTGTCAGTGTATTTAGTGTAATACCTTTCATTAAATTGTAACTCTGACTTAGAATCTCTCTCGTGGTGGGTCCATTTCTTCTGCCAGTTTACCTTTAAACCAGCACAAGCACAAAGATTGCCCAAGTATTACACACTCAGAAACACAGCTCCCATCCTTGTCAGGAAATTGGCAGAAGTTCAATAAGGAGACACAATTTAGGAAGAGTCCTGGTGTCCTTAGATTAGCAGGTAGCAGTTATAAATTGAAGGTGATATGCTTGGCCAAGAAGAAAGAGAGCAGATAACCTCTTGGAGGAGAGCCCAGACAAAATCTACCCATCTGGTTTATACATAGGATAACAGTAGGAACAAAGCAGTAGGAGTTCATTATTTCATTATTATGTGAAAATATTACTGATATTGAAAGAATTTTCAGTAACCAGTTACACAAAAAGAATGACAGAGGATTTTGATGATTAAAAAGTTATGTAAGAACAGGTAAATAAACTATATTTTTATGGAGGATACATCTTAGTGAAAAACCATCATAGGCTATATGTACTTAAAATGATAAAAAATGCTGATCTCTCTCCATCTGAGGAGAAAACGAAGAAGAGTGTAAAATAGTTATTTCTTGGTACATTTTTCAAGTTTTAAATACAGGCAGGTTTATTTTGATATTGTTCTCTGTTCCCTTCAGTGTTTGTTTGTTTGGGGGGTGTTCTTGTGTTTGTTTTTTTTTTGGTTGGTTGGTTTTTTGTTTGTGGTTTTTGTTGTTTTTTTTTTTTTTTTTTTTTTTTTTTTTTTTTTTTGGTTT
>VWZF01000909.1:11770-69012 GCA_013396755.1 Sclerurus mexicanus | reverse complement strand
CTTTGGACAATCTCCAATAGCTTGATATTTTTCTTATGTTACCTGCCCACACCTCAGAGATCTGCCAAGTCTTACCTCTCCCTGCTGGGACATTTCCAAACATCCCACCTTACCTTCCAGTGCTTCCAAACTAACCTTCCCTGTAGGCCACGCTCTCACACTGCAGGAACTCCTCTCTCTTTGCTTTTGAGCCCCTCAAACACCTGTAGGGCTCTTTTGGTTTATCCATGTATATCATTTAAGCTCTTTATGAAGTTGGGATCACAGAATCATGAAATGGTTTAGCTTGGAAGGGACCTTAAAGCTCAGCTCATCCCACCCCCTGCCATGGGCAGGGACACCTTCCATAGCCCAGGCTGCTCCAAGCCCCGTCCAACCTGGCCTTGGACACTTCCAGGGATCCAGGGGCAGCCACAGCTTCTCTGCCCAACCTGTGCCCGGGCCTGCCCACCCTCCCAGGGAAGGATTTTGTTCCCTATATCCAATCTAAATATCCCCTCTAATTTGAAGTTCTCTAACAGGAAACGTCAGTCTTGTGTGAATCCCTCAGATTCATCCAGGACAACTGGGAATGAGCAGGGATTCCAGACGTGCTCCCTGACAACCCTGAAGCCCCACTGGGACAGTTCCCATCAGTGTGCACAGGACATCAGTCACTTTTCCAATCTGTCTTTAGGTTTTCCGTGGCTGAGCAAAATGAGATTTATTGCAAACCTTTTCAAATAAATGTGTGCAGCATGACTGTCAAAAGCAGGGAGAATAATTTGCAGCAGTTAAAATGCAGAGAGAGTTGGCATTTTTAGTGTTTGACTTGTTTTATTTAATTTTAGTTTTTGTTAAGCTCATCAGTGAGGATTCATGCTGTGACTCAGTAAAGCCAGATCATGTCTGTCTCAGCCTCCCCATGTGTGAATGTCAGAACAGTGTGTGGTTCTGGGGTACAGTGGAAGTTAATTTGTTTGAAAAGGCCTTGAGGGTTCCCTGAGATAATCCCAGACTTGTTATGGTTGGAAAAGACCTTGAAGATCACCAACCGAGCACCACCACCATGTTCACCACTAGACCATCCTCTCAAGTGCCACATGCACACACTTCTTGAACACTTCCAGGGATAGTGACTCCACCACTGCCCTGGGCAGCTGTGCCAATGCCTGACCACCCTTTCCATGGAGGAATTCCTCCTCGTGTCCAACCTGCCCCTTCCCTGGCCCAGCCTGAGGCCGTTCCCTCTGCTCCTGTCCCTGTTCCCTGGGAGCAGAGCCTGACCCCCCCAGTTCCCCCCTCCTGTCAGGGACTTGCAGAGCCACAAGGTNGAGCCAGAAGGTCCCCCCTGAGCCTCCTTTTCTCCAGGCTGAGCCCCCCCAGCTCCCTCAGCTGCTCCTGCTGCTCCAGCCCCTTCCCCAGCTCTGTTCCCTTCCCTGGATACGCTCCAGCCCCTCAGTGTCTTCCTTGTCAGGAGGGTTCCAAACTTGACCCCAGGACTGGAGGTTCTTCAGCAGTGCCAGACCTGGTCTTGCCACCACACCATGGCTGGTACAGACCGGGTGCCACTGGCCTCTTGCCCACCTGAACACACCTGTGCTCATGTGTCAACCAGCACACCAGGAGCCTTTTCCAGCTTTCCAGCCACTCCTACCCAGCCTGGAGTGTTCATGGGGTTGTTGTGACCCAAGTGCAGGACGTGGCACTTGGCCCTGTTGACCCTCACACCACTGGCCTCAGCCCATCCATCCATCCTGTCCAGATCAGTCACAGAAAGGCAGAAATCATCATCCACAGGGTGGATAGTTCTGCTCATCTGCCACAAGTCTTGGTTTGGTCTTTGGTCTTGGTTTGCCCTGAGAAGGGATGTACCAGTCACCACTTTCTCATGGATGGACTTGTGATGATGGGAGACTTTCAGGTGGTTGGCAACAAGCAGAGAATAAACCTAAATGCAACCAGGAAGAGGCTCCAAGTGCCCGTGTCTGGAAAGACTCAGAAGAACAGTTTTAGAATATACAGAAAAAGCCCTTGTTCTGCTCCAGTCTTGAACGTCATCACACAGAAAGCAGAGAGCAATATAAGAAAGATCTGAAGCCACTGCAGAGNCACCCAGGGAAGGGCTGGAGCTGTGTCAGGGCAGGGTCAGGTTGGATCTCAGCACAAGGTCCTTCCCCCAGAGGGTGGTGGGCACTGCCCAGGCTCCCCAGGGCAGTGGACACAGCCCCAAGGCTGCCAGAGCTCCAGGAGGGTTTGGATGATGCTCTGGGGCACAGGGGGTGACTCTGGGGGATGGTCCTGTGCAGGGCTGGGGGTTGGACTCCAGGATCCTTGGGGTTCCCTCCCAGCTCGGCACAGTCTGGGACTCTGTGCACAGACAGGATGCTGCATTTTGAACAGCAGTTCTATCCCCCATCCCCTCCTCTGGCTGCTGTTCAGTGCCTGTGTTCTAATCCCAGCTCCCACTCCATTCCCAGCTCAGTGCTGGAGGCGCAGGAATCCTCCTGAGGCAGAATTTGGAGTCAAAGTGCCCCGGGCAGGACTCGCTGTGCTCTGGGCAGGGAATGAAATCCCCTCCCAGCAGCTCCCCCAAGTTACTCCTTTCCTGCCTGCTCTGCTCTGCTCTTGATTCCTTCCCTCGCTTTTCCAAAGCTCGCAGGATCGATACTGTGGCTCCTTGGCTTTGTGCATGATGCCCTGGCACTTTGAAAAGCTTGTGGTTGTTTCTTTATTTATTTTTCTATTATTTCTGCGCTTTGAAAGCACTCCCAGCCCGCAGACAAACCACTGGCCCCAGCCCTCAGTGTCAGCACTGCTGTTCAGTGTGGGGCTCTGGGGCTGGTTACAGTGATGGAGAACAGCAGTCAGAGGCTTTTTGGGATGGCAACCCTCCTCTTCAGAGGAAGAGTAAAACATTTTCGGTGTCACTTGCAGAAATGTTCCTGAATTGAACAACTTGGTAATACCAGCAAGTAAAACCAGAGCTTTAAGGCAGCGGGACCCAGGGGAGTCATTGTTACTGCTCTTTACCAACTGCAGGCACACCAGATAGCCAAGTCACCTCCCAGATAACCCCAGGGGAAAGAGAAAAGGTCTGTAGAGGTGCAGAAGACCCAGCAAGACCCTCTTGCTGCTGGTTGGGGCTCAGCAGGAATTACTGCAGCAAGCAGATGGGTATCAGAGCTCCCCTTCCCCCTGGCAATCCCCAGGGACACAAAGGGGCTGGAATGCTGATGTTCCTCTCCGTGAACAGCTACCTGCTGCCCTGGGATTGAACTGGAGGACCCACTGGCCCCCTCTGCTTATTGCTGAGGGTTTGCCCTCAGACCTTTGCCTTCTCCAAATTCAGAGACCCTTTGAACACGGCACCTCTGCTGTTCCTGCTGGTTTCCCTTGCCTCAGGGCTGGATGCTCCACTCCTTTTGCATTTGGCTGCCAGTGGGAGGTTTTGACACCCATGGGACATGCCAGGGTTTGGATGGGAGCTGGTTCCTTGAATGTGGGCAGAGCCTGAAACTCCTCTGGAGATACCCTCATCCTTCTTGGGATGAAGTGCGACCCACAGGCTGCCCAGTGTCACTGAGACCTCCAGAAGCAAAGGCAAATCAAGGCTGGGTCATCCTCCACCTTCTCAACACTCGGGCTGAGCGAGGAGAACTCACCACGGTGTCACTTGTGGCACAGACAGAACTACCGTCACTCCAACTTCCCCCAGGGCATGGGGGCAACGGGGCCAGACCATTTCGGGCACCCTGGCTGTGTCTGCTGGGCTGGTCCCGATGCCCTGGGTGGGTTTGGGGTGCTCAGGGGAACGCCGAGCGAGAGCCTCCCCCCTGCACCGGCAGCCCTGCTCACACTCCCAGCCGCAGCGTATTTATAGCGGCGCCGTCACAGCCCTGCCACAGGTGAGGGATCGGTGCTTTCTCTGCCTGCCTGCAGTTATTTTTGGTTTGAGAGGTCAGTTTTTCATTCCCAAGCCCTCAGCCGAGCGGGGAGGGGGCTCTGCAGCAGCTCTTGGTACCTCCAGCTGGTTTGAGTGGCAGGGCTGAGGATGAAATAGCTGTGACAGACAGCTCAGGTCACCACAACCACCCGACAGCCTTGTTTGCCTCCAGCTTAATGTCCTGAGCGTTTGGATAAAGGGAACTGCCAGGCAAAGGGGGTTTGGGCTATAAATTTTTGGCAGCACGACGTTGCTGTGCCTCATAAAAACATACAGTCTTTGTTGTCCTGCCCCAAGCATTAATAAAAACAGAAATAAAGGCTGAAGACATAACTGTGCCTCTGTTCTGGTTGCAGTTTTTCCCTACATTTCATGTCTTGCAAATTACTTTTATGTTTAAAATGAGCTGAACAAAACCCTGGACTTGTCCCTGACTATAATACAAATATTCTATTTGGGACAAAGGGTGTGTGGGTGAGAGATAGAAGGTCTATCATCCCTGTTAATATAGAAGGAATCTCACACAGCCATAAAGACCTTATTATGACAAGAAGCCGAGATGGCAAATTTGTGAGAATGGCAGAAATGTGCAGATATTTGTGCTGATGGTTTTCTTACCTGTGCAATTGTCTTTAGCACCTGGCAGGGCTGAGCCAGGTGTGGAGAAGGGGAGGAGGGAGAAGGGCTTTGGGGTTGGGCTGTGATGCCAAAACCATACCCAGAGGTGACAGTGAGTGGAGATCCACCATTTCAAGGTGCTACTGAAAGTATCTTTTCCTTTATGAGCCATTCCCAAATCCCAGTAAAAACCACCAGGGCTCATCTTGGCCTCATTCCTACCCAAAATCAAAGACACTTCAGTGGTGAATGAATGATGGATGAAATGTCCATTAAATGGAGACGGGAGCCTCTGTGAGCTGAGAGGAGCAGCTGAACTGCAATGTGAAGAGCTGAACTGGGAAAGAAAGTTGAATTGCTTTTTAAGGTGCAATTCAACTCATCCCAAGGTAGCACCGAAATTAAACTTGAGGAATTACACCCAAAAAGCATCTTCTCCACTAGTTAGGAGTGAGTAAAGGGTGATTGATTTACACAGAGACGCTCCTGTGCAGCTGACAGCTCTCCCTCAGTGCCAGGAGGCCCTAAAATCTCTGCGTTTGAGCCCTGTAGGGATTTTGGGGGTTGGCAACTGGGGACTCTGGGAGCAGAAGGGGGTCACCCAGGTAATGGCACATCCATCCTGGAGAGCTGCAGGGACACAACCTGCTCTCAGCCTGCCTTTCCTGTCAGAAATGCTCCTGTCACAGCTGCCACGGACCAGAACTGTCCCTGTCCCTCCTTCTGGGACCTCAAGCAAGACTTTGCACCGCTGCTGACAGCGCTGAGTTGATCTTTCTCCCCTGCTGGATTGGTGTGTGTGCATTTCTAACATCTAAAAAAAGGGTCTGTTTTGCTTCCAGGTTCTGCCTGGCACCAGCAATGCCAACATCCCACGAGAAACGCTGTTCCTGCTGTACTCTTGGAAGCTGGGACTTCCAAAATGAGCTGTTGAGCGTTTAGGTGTTTTTGGGTTTGGGGGGATAGTTCCCCCAAGCTCCCAAGCTGAAAGGAGCCTGCCCAGCTCTCACTGGCTGCAGCGTCTCTTCCTCCCTGCTCTTCTCCAGGAGGAGCACAAACATTGGTGCTTGGCTTGACTCAAAGAGTGTTGCTGCTTGGCTCCCTCCTGCAGGCTGTTCGAAATCCAGCTGTGCTCTTCTCCAGCCCTCCTGCAGTATTTAGGAGAGGGTGAGTGTGCTGGGTAGAGCCGTTCAACCTCATTAATTAGCCAGGCTAAGAACTGAATTCATATGTTCATCTTTGCTTCAGTGTCTCTGCCTGGTGCCCTTTTAGAAGCTTATTTGACCCCCCGGAATATCAGAATTTCCCCCCACACGGCCCACAGAAAGTGGCATTGCTGTGGCTGGGAAGGCACAGTGGATGTCCCAGGGTGATGTGCACAACCCCTGGGGTTCTCTGTAGGGATTTGCTTCTTCTGCACCTGGGATGATTTCATAGAATCACAGAATAGTTTGGGTTGCAAGGGAACTCAAAAAACATATTGTTCCACTCCCCTGCCATGGGCAGGGACACCTTCCACCAGCCCAGGTTGCTCCAAGCCTCGTCCAACCTGGCCTTGGGCACTTCCAGGGCTGGGGCAGCCACAGCTTCTCTGGACAATTCTGCTTAGTTGTTCCAACCAGCAATGCTTTGGAGCAGCACAAGTTCCTCTGGCCAAGAAAATCCTTCTCCTGAAGTGTCTGGAAACAGAGACTGCTTTTGCCAGTGTTAGCTCTGTCAAAGTGCAAAATCCACTGCAGAGGTTGAGTTGGTGACCACTCGGTGGTCTTGTGGCACTGCTGAGAGGATGCAAATTTTCCCCTTTCTCTGAGCTCTGCTTAGACCTTGACCTTGCAGACCCTCTCTCGTGTTGAGATGAGCTGTCCTGGGTGAACCTGCTCCATACCAGCCGTCCCAAGAGCCCTGGGCACAAGGGGCAAAGGCAATGGGGTGCAGAGGCACCATCCCAGCTCTGTGCTTGCAGGGACAGGACTCGTCCAAGCTCTTCCCCGGGAGCCCAGAGCAGACCTTTTTCTGTTTATGGAAGACTGGAGGAGCCTAACACAGCCTGCTGGGACCTGCCAGGGCCAGTAAAGTCTTTCCATGATAGGTGAGGGAAATTCCCTGTTTCTGCTGGGAAATTCAGGCTGTGTTAGACACTCACCTCGGCATGGGCTGCACATCCCGAATCCCACCAGACCAAAGGGGGGCATAAGGCAAAGCACCCACCAGTCCAACCACCTGCCTGAAGCAGGCTCAGCTTTACTGAGCCGTGGAGGAAGGCTGATGGCAGCTCTTGAGCTCCCCAAGTGTGTCATTGCTCCCCTAAAATAACTCCACACTAACTCCACACCTCCTTCCCCACTGCAGGTCACGGGGTCAGAGAGAGTTTTACACACAAAGCAGGAAGGGAATAATTGCACATAAACACAGAAATGTTCTCTCTCACCTTCAAACTCTGTTTGGCAGTTGCCAGAGTTTTCATTTAAACTCTCCTCCTCGTTGATGATGATGTTCTCGATGTCCTTCATCGTGAGGTGGTCGCGGAAGGCGTGGTACAGGATGTGCTTCAGCTCTTCCAGCGTTATCCTCTGCATGTCAAACTGTGGGGACAGCACCCAGTTAGACCCAGAGGCCTCCCAGAAGAGGACAGGCATGAGGGCAATGTCACAGTTCCCTGCTCGTGGTCTGTCAACCTCATTCCAGCACCTCAGTGTGACTGTAAATGCCGCTCTTTCGGGTTCCTTTGGCTCCAGCAGTGGGAATGCTGCAAACGGATGTTGCTGGAGCTGCTGCCACCTGACTTAGTGCTGCCAGAGCGGCAGAGAAACACAGGAATGTGTCAGGAATGGCCTTCCAGGATGGTGAGGCAGCAATTTGGTATCATCTTGGCCATCCCAACAGAGAGAAAACTCTCAGGGATTCCCCTTGTAGCTCTTACACCTTGCCATGAGCTACAGCCTTGCTTCTGCCCCCTGTTTCCCCCTTCCTCACTCCCCAGCTGTGCCTGTGTGGCAAGAACAAGAAGAGAACGTTTCCCACTGAGCTGACTTGTGCTGTAGATCCTGTCGGTAAATGTTCTCCCACAAAGCAAATGTTAAACCCCCGATTCCTACCGAATATGTAGATAGGGACATTTTGCAGCAGGAGGACTTTGCACACGTGCATGTTTGTGGTCTTAATCCCTGCTCAGGGTCCAGCAGGCAGGACGCTCAGTGGCTGCTGTGCAGTGCCAGCTGAGGAGTCTCCCTGAGCCACTGGGGAAGCCAGGAATGTCCCAAATCCTGAGCATCTTCCCCCTGTGCTGCAGATGTTCATCCTCTGCCCAGCACCTTCAACCCCAAGGCCTGACAGCGCAAAACTGGCTCACCCAAAGCGGACAGTGAGAACCAGGGATTGCACAGCCTCGTCTGAACCACCTGCCTTAGAGAAACCTCAGAAGGGCCAAACACCTCTGGTTGAATGGGGAGTGGAGGGAAGGTGGTGCCACCTTATGCCTAATTCTGCACTGGGAGTGGGGAGGTGCTGGGAGGAATTCCCATTCCTTTCCCTCAGGGCAAAGAAGAGAGGAAATGTGACAGGATAGGGGGGAATGGCTTCCCAGTGTTAGAGGGCAGGGGTACCGATATGAGGGAGAAATCCTTCCCTGGGAGGGTGGGCAGGCCCTGGCACAGGTTGGGCAGAGAAACTGTGGCTGCCCCTGGATCCCTGGGAGTGTCCAAGGCCAGGTTGGACGGGGCTTGGAACAACCTGGGCTGGTGGAAGGTGTCCCTGCCCATGGCAGGGAGTGGCACTGGATGGGCTTTAAGGTCCCTTCCAACTCAACCCATTCTGGGATTGTCATTACTCCAAGCTGCTCTGACATTGCCTTCTCCTACCACTGCTGCACATCTCACAGAGATAGAAAATCACTAATCCGCACAGGACTTAACCAAGACAAATAGATGCCCTTTGGTTGCGTCTGGACCCTGAAATGTTTACCCAAATGTACAGTAGATTTGCACACACTCCTCTATTTCCTTACAAGCACCCATTTTGACAACACCCGTCACCCGTTGCCTGCAACAATCAAAAACCCGGCGCAGAGGAGCGGACAGTTCCCGTCTCTGGCCCCGAAGAAAAGCTTCTCTGTGAAAAGCAAGTCTGCTGGGTTTGGAGTTGTTGCTGCTGTCCCTGTCCCTCGGGGACTCAGCACCGAAAATAGCGAGTGCGCCGCCGGCACCGGTGGCTCCTCGTTGCGCAGTTCAAAGCCGGATTGCAAATCCCACCGGTATTTAGTCACCGATTTCCATCCCGCTTTGCTGGGCACGAGGAAATCTCACCATCCTGTCTGCCTTTAATGTTAAAAGAGCAAAATCAAGGCGAGCAGCTGCGTATTTCACAACCTGTAGGATCGCAAAGAGTGTTTCCCTGGGCAGCTGGAGGCGTGGGAATGGGGGTTCGCTCATACGGCTGCCTTAGAGGAGTGTGGAAGGTGCGTTCGGGCAGCTTTGCAGGGGGCCTTGATCCTGCCCAGGGTTTGCAGCCCCGCTGGTTGGATTCCTGCAGGGCTAATTGCTGGTAAAAGCCAGGTTTTCTCACCTAACACCCGACTCTTCACTCCTTTGGAGATCTTTATCCTGGGAAACTTCAACTTGAAATTGAGCCCCAGCGTCTTCCTGAGTCCACCCCATGTGGCAAACCCTTAATTTCATCCTAGTGGTCATCTCATACCAGCAGGAGCATCCTGTCAGCACGTGGTCACCCCTTTCCACCTCACCTGGGGTGATGTTCAACCTGTGTTGGGGCTTTTTTCCTGTTCTTGGCTCAGGGACAGTTCTCTGAGACCAATCCAAACTTTTTTTTGTTGTAGTTTATGGGTTTGTTTTTTCTGCCTCCAGGGAATCATAGAATTATAGAAAAGCCTGGGTTGGAAGGGACCTTAAAGGTCATCTCATCCCACCCCCTGCCATGGGCAGGGACACCTTCCACTAGCCCAGGTTGCTCCAGCCTGGCCTTGGACACTTCCAGGGATGGGGCAGCCACAGCTTCTCTGCCCAACCTGTGCCAGGGCCTGCCCACCCTCCCAGGGAACGATTCTTTCCATATATCCAATCTAAATTTCCCCTCTTTCAGTTTGAACCCATTCCTCTTGTCCTGTCACCCCAGTTCCTGATGAACAGCCCCTTTCCAAGTTCCTTGGGGGCCCTTCAGACCCTGGAAGATGCTGTGAGGTCTCCACACAACCTTCTCTTCTCCAGGTGAACACTCCCAGCTTTTTCAGCCTGCCAAAGTCTTTGCAGGTCTCCCTCTCTCCCAGCATTGCCACTAAGAAGACTCTGCTGCCCTACAACCTGGGGCTGTGCTTCCAGCTGCCTGCCTTCCAAACACGAGCCTGGTTATCACCCCATCTTATCAATGTGCACCAGGTAATGACTCGTGGGGCTTTGGGGCTTCCTGTGCCAGCTAATCTATCTGGTAGGACATAACTGTTCTCTTGTTGCTTCATCTCCAGCTCTTGCTTTATGCTAATAGAGGGACAAATGATTTTTTTATTGTTCTGTTGCCATTTTTGCCTTTTAGGAAGTGGAACAATCTCAGCAGGGATTCAAAATCACCCTTGTTGGCTCAGGGACTGATTTTCTGGCCTACTGGCAGGTATGTGGTCACTGGTCCGGTTTGCTCCATGCCAAAGACATGATCTCCAGGAGACAGGTACCAGCAGGGAATTTTGTCCAGCACAGACTCCAGCCCGGTGCAATCAGGGACAAGACTCTGCTTGGGCTCCTGGGTAATTCCTTCTGTTATCACTGCTCTCCAATCCGGCAATTTCCCTGATTCACTTTTCAATTACTCTGGCTTTTTATTGTTGTAATGACAGTAACCAGGGAGCAACTCTTAACTTTTATTGACTCCACTAAGAGGAAAACCGTGACTGTTGCAAGCTGAGAACTTTCTACAGGATTTATAATTAGTAGAAATCGATGGAGCAGCTCCTGAAGCTTGGAATGCACTGCCAGCAGTGACACAGAAATCAACGTGCCCTGTGCTGAACCTCAAACTGCCCAAGAGCCGCAGGGAGAGCCCTGAATGGAAACCTGCCCCTGTACAGGGATGTTTGGATTCCCTGGAGAGCACCAGGAAATGCCCACTGCACTTTCTGATGGACCTCGGCAACTGCTTCCAGCGGAAAGTTCTCCTGGAGTTGGAGAATGTTGCCCCAAGGGATATTTGGAAGGGAAAGTGGGCCTGATCCAATCCAGTTTGTGTCTTCCTGACTCTTTCGTGTTGTTGGGAATGAAAGTAGAGTCCTAACCAGTTCCTTCAGTCTTCCTAATCCAAATTCCCAAAGTTTATGGCTGATTGAGAGGAGCCTTGCCTGCAGAGCCCCATTTCCAGATACTTCTGTGTCCTACCTGGAATGCTCTGTTGGGAAGGACTTGCTTCGTCAAAGAGCTCAAAGAGTTAAATGCTAAAATAATTCTGATAATTTCATTTAATTTCATCTCTGCTTTTAAAAAACGAAAAAGAAAAGAAAGAGTTGGATGCTTTTCCCTTGACTCTCAAGGTGGTGATGCCAGGCTGGAATTCCCTGCAGGAATTGGAGCAGGGCTTCTCTGGTGACCTGCAAGATCTTTTTAAAGCCACTTCAATAAAAATGCTCTGCTCCTCAAGAGGTGGCTCCTCTGGCAGGGGAGGTTTCAGCCAGCAGAGCACTCAGACACAGGTTTCCCAGGTAAACCATTTTGAAAAGCAGCTCTGCAAACCCAAAAGCTTTGTAGAATCAGAGAATCACTTAGGTTGGGAAGGAGTCCACCCATTGTCCTCACAGTAATTCCAGCACTAACCCATGTCCCTAAGCACCATTTCTTCTCTGGGGCAGCCCTTGATGATCTCTGAGGGATGAGACACCATCGTTTTGCTCTCAGACCTACATGGCACGTCAGGGCACGTGTTGGACGCCCACAAGGCAGGTGCAGACTGGCACTTCCCACACTGCCACAACAGGGGATGTGACCCCAAACACCCCTGGGCTCAGCGGAGCTGCTGGGTTTGTGCTGTGCTGACACGGCCACGGTGCCCCCGGGCAGCTCGTGGGTGCAGCTGGTGTGGCCTCACCTGCAGTATTGGGGCAGTTTGGGGTGATACAATTTAAGAAGGGTATGAAACGCTTGGGGAGTGTCCAAAGGAGGATAACGAAAGTGGGGAAGCTCCTGGAGCTCTGGCAGCCTTGGGGCTGTGCCCATTGCCCTGGGGAGCCTGGGCAGTGCCCACCACCCTCTGGGGGAAGAGCCTTCTCCTGAGATCCAACCTGACCCTGCCCTGACACAGCTCCAGCCCTTCCCTGGGTGCTGTCCCTGGTCCCCCCAGAGCAGAGCTCAGTGCCTGCCCCTCCTCTGCCCCTCCCCAGGGAGGTGTCCCTGCAATGAGGTCTCCCCTCAGTCTCCTCCAGCTGGACACCCCAAGTGCCCTCAGTGTCCTCACACGCTTCCCCTCCAGTCCCTGAACCATCTCTGTGCCCTCCTTTGGACACTGTCCAGTGGCTCCATCTCTCCCTTCCAATGTGTCCCCAAACTGCCCCACTGTCACAGGTGAGGCCGCCCCAGTGCAGAGCAGAGGGACAATCCCCTCCCTCACCTGTCTCCTGCTGCCAAGGACTGATGTTGCACAGCTGTCCTGCTGCGGACAGACATGGTCCCACCCTGCCAGGAGCTGGTGCCCAGGGCTGAGTGCCCCCCTTGCCCTGAGTGTTTCTCCATTCTGCTCTGCCATCCCTCACAGGAGCAGGAGGCTGTGCTTGGCCCCACCCGCACACACACACACACACATTGGCAGTGCCCAGTGACCCCCAAGAAATGAACCTCCACGCTCACCCACGGGCTGGTCGGGCTGTGTGGCACCACCAGTGCCTGCCTGCCCTGCAGAGCCATGCCCACGTCGGTGGGATGTGCCCCAGGACCCCTTGCCCTGCAGCCATCCCAGCACCCAGGTGTTTGCGGCGGCTTCTCCCCCTCCCCCGGGGCTGGCGTGGTTGCCACGCAGGTGCCACCTGCTCGCGCATCCTTTGGGAAGAGCTTTGGGAACAGGCTGACGCTGCCGGGCAGCGGGAATGGGGACCGGCCTCATTTCCATAGTAACAGGCTCGTTACCGTGCTGGGATCGGGAGGTGGCTCCGCTCCTCCCGCAGCTTTGCCAGCAGGGAATGGCACGCACGTGGAGAAATGAAATTCAGATTTAAGTGCGTACCCACAGCACCCTCAACCCCAAATGCGGAGCCTGCGCCATGAAATGATGCGTTCAAAACTAACCTGGCCCGTGAGGAATTCCTGCGTGGCCCCTGCAGACATCCCACAGCCCACGTGGCACCTCAAGGGGTGCCTCCAGCTGTGCCAGAGGCTCTGATGGCCGTGGATTACAAAAGGGAGCTCCAACAACCTCCTCTGCTCGCAGGCACACGGTGGCATTTTGTGGCTTGTCCTGTGCAGGGCCAGGAGGTGAACTCAGTGATCCGTGTGGGTCCCTTCCCACTCCAGATACCCTGTGATTCTGCTCAGTGTGGATTTAGAGCATCCCTTGCACCTTCTTTCTAACCCAGCGTGTGTCTAAAATGCACCCCTGAAGACACTGCACTTTGGGGCTGGAGATGGAAAACGCTGCTCTTGGCTGGTCTGCAAAGAAACTCCTCCAGTCCTGGGTGTGCAAGAACAAACCTGGAGCTGTAATTCCCTCTGCTGAGCTCACCCTTCGAAGAGGTTGCTCCCATCCTTACTAGACCCAGACTAACCCTCTGGAGTGATGTTTTAAGCAGGGGAGTGGATCATTAGCTTTGCATCTCCACTGAGCCCTTCCCTTTTATCCTGGCATATGATGCTTGTTAAACTGGGCCAAGAGAAACAGGTAACGCCTCCACAGAAGGCACAGCAGGAATATTAATCCTGGGCCCATTCAATTAACTTTAAATAGTCTAGTAAAACACGGAGAAGTGGTGATTTGTTGATTTATTTTTTTTTCAATTAGGAAATGCTCTCAGGTTGAAGCCCAAATTAACAGGCTCCAACTATTTCTTTAGCTGAGTTTTAAAGCTCCCAGACCGTGACAACGGGCTGTCAGTCAGATCCTAATCAAAGAGAATACCTAAATAGGTCTGCAACATCTTGACCTTCGATGCAAGGCCTGTGGGAGCCCCTCAGAGAAGCAAACTCTCATGATTTAATTAAGGCTAAAGCTGGGAATTCCCATTTGGACCTAACCCTACAGATATGGAGTTCTAATGGATTTGTGTCCCCAGCGTAAATCCATCAGTGGGTTGAGGTGGAAGACGCTCTGATGGTGATGCCCGTGTGTCCCACTGCAGGCAGAGCTGGTGCCCCTCTGCTCAACCACAGAATCCCAGAATATGCTGAGCTGGAAGGGACCCACAAGGATCATGGAACCCAACCCTCAGCCCTGCACAGGACCATCCCCAAGAGTCATCCCCTGTGCCCCAGAGCATCATCCAAACCCTCCTGCAGCTCTGGCAGCCTTGGGGCTGTGCCCACTGCCCTGGGGAGCCTGGGCAGTGCCCACCACCCTCTGGGGGAAGGACCTTTTGCTGAGATCCAACCTGACCCTGCCCTGACACAGCTCCAGCCCTTCCCTGGGTGCTGTCCCTGGTCCCCCAGAGCAGAGCTCAGTGCCTGCCCCTCCTCTGCCCCTCCCCAGGAAGGTGTCCCTGCCATGAGCAAGGAGAACATGATGAGCGAGTTTCGTGGCAGGTCACTGTGTGAGGGGAGCCAAAATCCCATGTTTTCTGAGAAAAGAAGGTCCCTTATTTAGTCCCACAAGACACTCCTCCATCAGCAGAGGGCAGGGGGTCTGCACCCTGGAGGGACGTGCTGGGACCCTCAGGGCACAGTGGCACTGGCATCTATCTGGGCATGCTGGTATTTATGCCTTGTTTTAGGTGGGCACTGAACAAGGGTGTGAGGGAACGTGGAGCTGCATCAGCTGCTCCAGAGTTAAAGCTGGTGCTGTGTGAGGTTCCAGCGGAGCAGCTGCACAGACCCAGAGCCTTTATGGCAATGCAATAAAGCTGAGAGCCAGCGAGCACAGAGGGATTATGGAATGAGGGAAAGCCAATGTCCAGCAAAAATAACCTGCCCTGTCTACTCCACAGAACGGATTGAATCCGCTCACTGCCCTTCTCCCTGTTTTTCGCAGAATCCCTGCCCAGAGAAATGATCTTTAAGCTGCTCCTGAATGAGATGAGGCAGCAGAAACCTGAGCACAGTAAATAACTGGGCCACGCAGCCCTGCTGAATGTCCCCTCAAAGCCTCGAGTCAAAGGAAACCAATTTTTTATTTAACAGTTACAAATGTTTTGAGAATGCTGGAAGAAGTGGATTGGAAGGTGAGACATGTTCCTGAGAGGCACAAAGGACACTGAGAATTAATAAAAGCTTTACAAGGGAGACTGAAACCTACAGTGGGGAATTGAGGCATCCTTGACACTGCAGATGATGGGCGACAAAAAGTAAAAACGACACGGCAGATAGACCTTCTAATTCTGCTGCCCAGCACCAGACAAAGCCAAGACAGAATCACGGGATCACAGGATGGTTTGAGTGCAAAGGGGCCTTAAAATTCATCTCCTTCCACCCCCTGCCATGGGCAGGGACACCTTCCACCAGCTCAGGTTGCTCCAACCTGACCTTGGACACTTCCAGGGATGGGGCAGCCACAGCTTCTCTGGGCACCCTGTGCCAGGGCCTGCCCACCCTCCCAGGGAGGGATTCCTTCCCAATATCCCATCCATCCCTGCCCTCTGGCAGGACACCAGGTCCCCCCAAAGCTGCTCTATCACTCCTGTTTTTCAGCTGGACAGGGGAAAGAAAAGAAGATGGGAAACAACTCATAGGTCGAGATAAGGCACTTTAGTAAAGCAGAAGTGAAAGACTCTGCACACAAGCAAAGAGAAACTCCAGCTCAGCCAGACCAATCTCCAATGCCACGGTATTTTTGGGGACCTCTCTTCCCCTGTGAATAAGGAACCAGAGCAGGAAGGACCTTTCCCAGTGACTTGAGCCAAAATGACAATGGCTGCAAATACTCTGAGATTTGAGAAGGTGAAGGAGGGGAAAGAAAGCTCAACTTGGTTTAAAAACCATCTCATTATGGTAATTATGGTACAATCTTTGGGGTTTCGTTTTGACCTCTATTAATTCACACGGGCTTTGTTGTTATCTTTTAGCCTGTATTTAGAAACTGAAAGCTGTCAGGACCTCAAGACTGGGACCTTCTCATTTGGAAGACATGTAATATTTAAAAGGCAATTTTTGGCTCGCAGTGAGAAATTCACCTAAGGCATGAGAAATTCATCTGCGCAGGCAAAAGTTAGGATTTGTCAAACTGGCGCTTTCTGAGGAGAGGTAAGAAATAACGAATTTGAAATGCCACAAGTTATTGACATTATTAATAGGGCCCAGGAGCTGACACACAGCGGAACTGCCAGCACCAGTGTGCCCCAGTGGGGACTGCCCAGTGACCTGCAGCCCCCAGCAGTGAAGGCACGCAAAGAACATGTTTGGGGCTATTTTTACAACTTCACCCCCAACTTGGGGAAACCAGAGTTCCTCTAAAGGCCTCACATCTGCCCTCCAAAACCCAGGGCTCCCATTAGCACGCATTTGCTCAGGGCATCGGTGCCACCGGAGCTCCCCGCTTGGCTTGTGCCTGTCACGGATCTTTCCTGACAAGTCTAAAGCCCTGAAGAAAGTCAGTGAAAGTCTAATTTAGCTGGAGACAGGAACACAGAGGAAAAACCCTCCACGGTTGCAGTTCAGTTTAGCAATTCAGGAGCAGAGGATGTGAAAAATTGGGGTTGGTGCAGCAAGGCTCAGAAGGTGTGGAGAAAGGACAGAAGTGATTTTAATGCTCTCTGATTTGTTCCTCTCTGTCACATTGTGCTGGGATGGGAATCTGTCTTTTATTCTATTTGCATTTTGTAATTATTTTTATATGACCTTTAGCTTTCCACATAATGACCACTGGTTGAAAACAAGATTAATTGGACTGAAAACTGTGAGGTAGAAAGTTCAACTAAAGCCCGGAGTATCTGCTAAGTTAGTCTGTTGCTGGGAGTACATGATTTTTTTCCCTGCCATGCTAAAAACAAAGTGATCAATTCTGAAGTCCCCTCCAGCAATTCACTTGGCATTTGTTAGCTCCTGCCAGCTACCAACACGCTGGAGCACACAAAGAAGAAAATACAGATCAGCTGTCACTGCGAAAAAATAAAATTCAGGAGAGTAATTTTAATGCATGACTCAGAGCAGAGGGGCTGAGACAAGGGGGGGGCACCTCAAAACTGGATAAAAATGAGCATCTTTGCTGGTTTCTGCTGTCAGGATGCAGGGAGAGACCACAGGGAACAGCAGGTGGATTGCTCAGCTCAGGGCTCCAGAACCCACCACACACAGCCCAGCACAGGAGGACACACATCAGTGTGGAGGAGAAATGGACTNAGTGATGCTGGGCCTGATGCCCCTCAGGACAGGGATGTCCCTCCTGGCTCCAGGGCACTGCTGACTTGTGGCCAACTGGCCACCGACCAGGGCCCTTTCCCAGCACTTCTTTCCAGCCTCTCATCCCCAGTCTGTCTGTACCTCCACGGTTGCCCCACCTGGTAATAAACCCATGCTGGGAAAAAGGAGGGATGATGCAGTTTGGTAACAGGTTTAAAAGCTCCACATTGGACACCCTGCTTGTTTGGAACCCTCTGGGAATGCAATGGAGAACCTCCCAGCAACCAAGCTCTTCATCTCACCAGCACTACACCAGGTGCCTGGCACAGACCTGGTACAGAGGACGTGTTGGCCAAAACAGAGGGCACAGCAGATGTAGCAGGTCCAGTACATTCTCCTTCACTACCTGTCTGAACTGCCCCAGCACCAGACTTTGCCAGGCTCTATCCCAATAAATAAATACCTTTGGATGCTTCAGGGTAGGTTCATGGCAGATCTGACCATGTGTCTCTCAGCAGACAGTGAGGTAATAGTAAGTTGAACAAAGAATCACAGAATGTTCTGAGCTGGAAGGGACACAAAGGGATCATCTAGTCCAAGCCTCAGCCCTGCAGAGACACCCCAACAATCCCACCCTGTCCCTCAGAGCATTGTCCAAACCCTCCTGGAGCTCTGGCAGCCTTGGGGCTGTGCCCACTGCCCTGGGGAGCCTGGGCAGTGCCCACCACCCTCTGGGGGAAGGACCTTTTGCTGAGATCCAACCTGACCCTGCCCTGCCACAGCTCCAGCCGTTAACAGCAGGCTAAAGCAGGCTGCTCCAAAACCTAGGCTTGCTCCAGTCTCTGTGACCCCTCTGGGCTATCTGCTTTGGTCCTTCCTCATGGTGTACAAGGTGGGAAGCAGAAAAGGGCCTCAGCACTGGCTTCCCAGTACCAGCAGTGAGTGCTGGTGAGGACTGTCCCCAGCGGTCAGGGAAGTTCAGCCCAGTCCCAGCCCTGAGCTCCCCACAGTCCCACACGCAGTCCCAGCCCAGCCACGTCACGGCACAGAGCTCTGACCTAGGTCTGTGACATCAGGCTGCTAATTGTACTTCAGTTATGCATGAGTTAGAGAAATATTTAGCTCAGTGACACTTGAGAGCTCTCCTCTCACTAAAATAAACTGTCACATGACTGCTCAACTCCCCCAGCCTGTGCTTTGCTGGCTCCTGGAGCTGTGCTCGATGTGTGCCATGTGTGACCCCACAAGTGCGGGAAAGGACATGGGTGGCAAAACACAGCTGAGCTTCCAATCCAAACCCAACTTGGTGAGCATGGAGCATCTCTCCTATGAGGAAAGGCTGAGAGGATTGGGATTGTTCAGACTGGAGAAGAGAAGAATTTGGGGTGACCTAATTGTGGCCTTCCAGGACCTGATGAGAAGGTGGAGAGAGACTATTTAAGGGCGTGAAGTGACAGGACAAGGGGGAATGGCTTCAAATTGCCAGGGTTAGATGGGATATTGGGAAAGAATTCTCCCTCTGAGGGTGGGCAGGCCCTGGCACAGGTTGAGCAGAAAAGCTGTGGCTGCCCCATCCCTGGGAGTGTCCAAGGCCAGGTTGGAATCTGGTCTAGTGGAAGGGGTGGAATAAGGGGGTGGAATGAGACGAGCTTTAACATCCCTTCGAACCCGAATCGTTCAATGGTCCTATGAGTTCATCAGGCTGCAGACCCCAAGCCCTACACCCCAAAGTCCAACACTTCCCCAGGCATGGAGGAACAAGGCTCTGCATTTATCTCATCTTCCCAGGCAGGCCAGGAGCGGGCCCAGGACTGGATGCAGCCCTGTGTGAGTGTTATTCCGGGGGATAAAACAAGACCACACTGCTCACATGGAGCTCTAGCCCTGACAACTCCTGCTAAACCTTCCTTTCCCACTGAAACAAGTCAGCTTTCCTAAGTGCTCGTCTCGCCCTCGAGCCACAACTTGAGCTGACTTTTATCAGTGGTGAGAAAGGCACTGCATTCCAAAAGCATCATTTTTAGGATACTGCGCAAGGAAAACACAATCCCCTTCCACCATGTTGACGGTTCCGCAGGAATGGTTGGATAATTCGTTTCAGTTCAAAGCTATCTCTGGCAGGATTAGGTGATTCACTACAAAGGGATGTTTCCTACCCAGCAAAGGTGACATTTATTTTTATTAGGTGTACCATAAACAACCTAAAACATGGCAATCCATGAAAAAAGGACATGGGAGAAAAAAAACGGCTGGAAGAGCAGCAACCTTGTGTGCCGAAGGGAAGGGTTGTGAGACCCATCCTGCCCTGGGACACTTTCTGTGAGGACAACATGTCTCACCCCTGAGCTGATCATTTTCACACCGTAGGGCACCTTCCTCTTGTGGAAGTCACTGAACAAGCCACGTGAGAATCCTGCACCTCCCTGGCAGGAGCGGGGAGCCAGATGGGGCTGGTCTTTTCTCCCAGGTAACAAGCAACAGAATAAGAGGAAACGGCCTCAGGTTGTGCCAGGGCTGGTTTAAGTGGGAATATTGGGAGTGATTTCTTCACTGAAAGGGTGCTCAGGCCCTGGCACAGCTGCCCAGGGCAGAGGTGGAGTCCCCATCCCTGGAGGGGTTTAACATCCCTATGGATGTGGCACTTGGGGACAGGGGTCAGCGGTGGCCTTGGCAGTGCTGGGAATGGTTGGACTCGATGGTCTTGGAGGTGTTTTCCAATCTTCATGATTCCATGATTCTTGAAGATGTGCAAACTCACTGTCTGTGAAAAAAATAACCCTGAACCCACTGCTCGAATATCCCTGTTTGCCTCCGCCGTGGACCACAGGGAAAAATCCCTGAAGACATCCAGCCAACACCCTTTCCAAAGCGTTGTTTTGGAGGATAAAATGATATTTTCTGGCCTTTTTGCCGTGCAGCTTTCACGCACGGCTCAACCTCAGCACAATCTACGTTTGTGAATGGCAGGAAAACATGGAAAACTCACCCAGCTCCCTATCCATCACTGCAGAGTGCCCAGGGACGGAGCCCCTGCCAGCTCCCCATGCATCCCCATCCCCGAGGGAATTAATTGCTGAGAGAATGAGCTTAGGAATTCAAATTCCGGACTCTCCCCTCCTCCCTCAGGCCGCTCCCTTCACTGCCATCGGGAATCAACCCCTTCCTCCAGGGGATCAGCCTTTTCCCCCAAGGATGAGCCTCTGCCCTCGTGGGTCAGGGCTTTCCCCTGGGAATGATCTCCTTCCCGCGATCAGCCCCTTCCACCGGGATGAGCATCTTTCCCTTGGGCATCAGCCCTTTCCCCCAGGAATCAACCCTTTTCCCAGGATAAGCCCCTTTTCCCCAGGGATGAGCCCCTTTTCCCGGGGATGAGCCCTTCTTCCCAGGGATAAGCCCCTTTTCCCAGGGATGAGCTCCTTCACCCGACCCCGAGCCCTTTCCCCCAGGGATGAGCCTCTTTCCCCACGGATGAACCCCTTTCCCCCAGGAATCATCCATCCCCTTTCCCCTGACTCTGTCCCCTCTCCCGGTGTCCCCCTGTGTCCCACCAGCCCCTCTCGTGGGGGGTCACGGGCAGGACCCCCCCGGTGTGCCTGGGCTTGGGACCACAATGGGATGGGTGACCACGATGGGATGGGTGACCATGATGGGATGGGTGACCACAATGGGATGGGTGACCCAGGGGCACAGAGGGCTGCAAATATGGACACGTCTTTCTTCTTCCCTCCATTCCCTCATGGCAAAGTGACTCTGCCATCCCCCGAGCGCTGTTGGGATGAACTTTAAGCCCTTGAAGGTGCTTTCCCATTTAAATAAAAAATTGGTTTATAAAGGGGATTAGGTAAAAGAGGGAGAGCAACTTGTTACTTGGGCAGATAGTGATAGAACAAGGGGGAATGGTTTTAAATTGAGAAGGCAGGGATAGATGAGATATTGGGAAGGAATCCTTCCCTGGGAGGGTGGGCAGGCCCTGGCACAGGTTGGGCAGAGAAGCTGTGGCTGCCCCATCCCTGGAAGTGTCCAAGGCCAGACTGCATGGGGCTTGGAGCAACCTGGGCTGGTGGAAGGTGTCCCTGCCCGTGGCAGGGGGTGGAATGAAATGAGCTTTAAGGTCCCTTCCAAGCCGTTCTGGGATCCTGTGATTCTGGATATGGAAAATAAACTTTATGACACATTAAAATCTTCCTCACTCACTAATTTCTCCTGACACCAGACCATTCCCCTGGCAATAATTCCTCATTTCTCTTCAATCTACTCAGACAAGGACCTCACCTGTAGCCCTGCTAAAGACTCTTCTGCTCTGCAGGTACCAATCCCAATTTTCTCACCAAATTATGAAATGTAATAATAAAATCAAGCTGCTTCCAACCTTGGAGTCATCAGCTGCTGTTCCAGCTCCAGAGAAGGACATGACTCTTCAAGAGTTGATCAGGGTATTTTTTCTAATGGGAAATGTCACTGATCCATGAAAACTCCATCTCCTTCCTAGGCCCTGCTTTTATTAAAACTTCATTAATTGGAGACCTATCGGTGAGAGGGAAGGACACAGCTGGTCTTTTCTTCCAACACAGACCTGGCAGCCTGAGTGGAGCCGACTGCAGACACTCACCCTGGGCAGGGAGCATGAAAAATGGCATCTACTTCTTTGGCTGATTTAATCTCTGCAAGGAAGGATGTCTGGGAGGGACACCAGCAACACCACCAGCTTTGGGGTGGCCTTTGGCCTGGAAGGGATCTCGGTTTCCTCAGTCCTTGAAAGCAGTTTCTTTGCAAATGTTACTTAATGTTTATTATTTCCCCAAGAGCCTTGGCTCAACCGCAGCATTATCATCCCATCCCATCTGCTGGAAAAGCGCCTTCTTTTGCAAAATAAAAGGATCATAGACTTGTGTAAAGAAAAAGTCGATAGAATAGAGACTGAAATCAATATTGCAGCTCTCAGTGGCAGGAGGGACGAGTCAGTCCTGACCTGTAAACATCTTCACGGCTCAGTTTTTGTAGCACAAAGTGTCTGATCAAGCCCACTAGTCAACTGGGACTGCTGATCCCTGGGCTATTTGGGATCTTAGCACATGCGTCCTTCTGTGAGGGAGGAGGGGTTGAACCTGTCCTGGGATTTATCTTGAACTTTGATTTGTCTTAACAAATGCAAATCTTGCTTCTTTCTGTGCCCCCGGCACAATAACCCTTCAGTGGCTGGGTCAGCCCTAAAGAAACCCTCAGCTCCTGGGGATGAAAACACCCTCTGCTTGACTCCAGAAGTGCCTTTTGGGAAAGGCCAGGCAGGTCCTGCTCCTTTCTTTGCCCCGGGTCGAGCTTCACCAGTGGCTCCAGAAAGCCCTTTCCCCCCTTTTTCCTTGGCAGCTCATTAGCAGGAGCTGCCCAGGCACTGGTAACTGTGGAGATAATCTGTATAAAGGGATATAAAGGCTGTATAAGGGGATTTTTGGATGGGAAAGGAGGTGCTCCCTGCTTGAGGAGGTGCACGAGTAGATGCACAGAGGGAGCGAAATGCAGCCCTTATGGCTGAGGGTTGTGCTCCAGGCACCTCTGGGAGCCTGGAGAAGTCCATCTCTCCTGTCAGGCAAAGCATCTTTGCGTTACCCGGAGCTGGTGCAGCCACAGCCAGCTCAGGCTTTCAGTCACCACTGGGAGCTGGTTTGTGCAGTCCTGCAGCAGTTCCAATGTGCCCCTGGGCACAAGGGAATGCAATCCCTCCCCCTCCTCGCTCCCATCTGACCCCCCACTCTGTGGAGGAGGAGATGAAAAAGGGAGAGAGGGTTTTCACTTCCTAACTCTCTGCACTCCATTGCAACCATGGATGCAGCTTCTCCAGCACTTCCAGCCAGGCACTGGAGTTAGAGCTGGGCTTATTTTCAGATGAAAACTCAGCCTGCAGTTACCTTTGCAGGTCCAAGGAGTCTCTGCCTGCAGGTCTCCTCTGGTCCCAGTTCAGGCCAAGCACATGCTTAGTCTTCCCCATTAGTATCAACACCAAGTCACACCACTCAGTTAAAATCCCAGAATCCCAGGGTGGGTCAGGCTGGAAGAGACCACAGTTGGACATCTGGTCCCACCTCCCTGCTCCAGCAGGGCCATCCCAGAGCACACGGCACAGGAGTGTGTCCAGAGGGCTCTGGAATATCCCCAGGGAGGAGACTCCACACCCTCCCTGGGCAGCCTCTTCAGGGCTGGCTCACTGCACAGGGAAGAAGTTCTTCCTCCTGGCCAGGTGGAACTTGCTGGGCATCAGTTCCTGCCCGTCCCTCTTGTGCCAGGGCTGGGCCCCCCGAGCAGAGCCCGGTCCCTGCTCAGCCCTCTCCCTGCAGTCACTTTTACATGTTCATCAAGCAAAGCCCAGCAAAGCACTTTCACATTGATTATATTTGAGGAGCAAACATTTCTCTCACCACTCTCAGTACACCAGAACCAGATTTTTGGGGCTATTTTGGTTGAATTACGCCCCTGGCCGATGAGCTGATGAGCTGATGGCTGACTCGTGTGAAGGACCAGAACTGTGACATTCACCTTTGGCACCAGATGTGCAAACCTGCAAGACCTGAGCTCACAAGGGGCTAGAGAAGAGACAGGGATACCCATTTCCCAGTAAAGCCTCAATGGCACATGAGGCTCAAAAGTCACAGCACAAATTGTATTTTCCTTCCCCATGTCAATGGCAGGATCAGGGAGCTCACTCAGGAGGGTTTTACACACACTCTTGCCATCCCTCGCCTGGCTCACAATAAGTTTTCCAAGCTTTCAAATAACTAAAGCTGGTATTTTTAGGCCTTTTTCTCTGCCTGCCCCCTGACTGTCCCTTTCTTTCTCCCATAACCTCTTTCCACGTCACAAGAGTAACCTGGAGCAAAGCTGTTGATTTTGAAGGTGACCCCATTGCAGGGAAAGCAAGAGAGAAAACCTGAACCCAAATACTCCTGCTGGTGCACAAACCAGAGAGAAAACATCAGGGGGCACAGCTGGGCAGAGCTCTGCTTTGGACCCCCATGTCTTGCACCTCCAATCCTGAGGTATTGGTACTGAGCCCATGCCTGGGGAGAGCAGGGAAGAGGCATTTTTAAGGATAGTACATGAGGACTGGCTGGCTGCCAGGAGTTAATCCCACTGTAATCCAATCCCTGTCATCACTCCTGGTTATTTGCACTGCAGAACCCCCCAGGGACAGCAGCAGCAGCAGCAGCACACGGGGCTGGCCCCCCCAGCACAGCTCCTCACACACCTCCCGGAGCTCTGGGAAGGAAAACAGTCCTCCTGCTCGTAGCTAATGACAAGATCCAGGGACAAGGACAACAATGACCCCATGAGTCGAGACGGAAGGCAGAAGGAGGTTGGACACACGGCCATCAACAAGCGTGAGCACGGCCAGGTCAAAGTTCCCTGCGCCCTTCAGCGTGGGTGCTTTCATGGGTTTAGATCTCCCCGTGCCCCGGGGGCGGCTTTGCAGGGGTCAAACCCTGCTCACACACACAGGAGCGTTGTGACAATTTTTCTGAGAACAGAAAAGCTCCCTCCCTCCAAACTCCTGTGCTTTCCTGGTGGGAAAGGCATGGGTGAGGTTCTGCATCTGAGGAGCTGCTGTAGGGAATGAATCAGCACCAGGGGGCTGATGACAGAATCCCAGGATGTGCTGAGCTGGAAGGACCCCCAAGGTTCATGGAGTCCAACCCTCAGCCCTGCACAGGACCATCCCCAAGAGTCACCCCCTGTGCCCCAGAGCATCATCCAAACCCTCCTGCAGCTCCGGCAGCCTTGGGGCTGTGCCCACTGCCCTGGGGAGCCTGGGAAGTGCCCACCACCCTCTGGGGGAAGGACCTTTTGCTGAGATCCAACCTGACCCTGCCCTGACCCAGCTCCAGCCCTTCCCTGGGTGCTGTCCCTGGTCCCCCAGAGCAGAGCTCAGTGCCTGCCCCTCCTCTGCCCCTCCGGCAATGAGGTCTCCCCTCAGTCTCCTCTCCAGCCTCTCCCCTCACTTGAGCTGCAGGACAAGGCCACCCTGCCCGCTGCCACCCACAGCAGATGTGACAGCCCCAGCTGTGCAGCTTTTGCAGGAGAACCTCTTTGTGCCACGTTCGGAGCTGTCTGCATTCCCTGCAGGAGCAGCGCGCTCCCCGGCCGGCTGTTCCAGCCGATCAGCTCCGTCAGCCTGTCATCTCGGCTGCTTTTCTTGGAGCGCTTCATCCGTGTGATGCTGCTTCGAAATACCTCAGGAGAGACAAATCCAAGCCTGGGGAGATTTCTGAGGGGCTCGTTTTCTCCCCCTGCTCCGTCCTGTTTGGCCCAGCCACAGCGAGGGGCCGCTGCAGACGTGTCTTTGCTGCCCTCGGGGTGTCCCACAGCCCGTGCTCGGTGGTCCCGCAGTGATTTCTTGAGTTGCCTCGTTCTTTGCCGCCCTGAAGCATTCATTTGCCAACAGTTGATTTCACCAAAAAAGTGCCGAAAGGAAAGCAAGAGGAGGAGAAGAACGTTTGAAAAAGCACCGAGTGCTGCTGCTCTTCAGAAGTACAGAATTATAGAGCGGTTTGGGCTGGAAGGGACTTTGAAAACCATCTTGTTCCAGCCCCCCTGCGTGGGTTTAGAGGGACGCCTCCCACTAAAGCAGGCTGCTCCAAGCTGGTGTTGCATCTCTCGAACCTCTTCTGTGGCCCCTTAACGTGGTTCTCTGTAGCTGAGCAGACCACCACTGGTGGCTGTTTACTGGTGATTAATCTCGCTGTCACTGGTGCAGCCAGGCTGAAATATTTGCTCTCTACCCGACTATGGCAAGTGCACCTGGATTTTAGCAGATAGATGAGAGGACTCTGTTGTATCTGCCCGGAGCTTGGGCATCAAAAGAGTTCGATTTTTCAGGGATGTTTTTTTTTTCCCAGCAAAAAGAAACACGGATTTTTCAGAAAAGGTGCCCAAATTCCGCACGTCACTAACGCCGCTCAGGTTTTGTGGCCAAGCCCCTCATGCATTGGACGAAGGGAAAAGGCAACAAAAGGCCAGTCCTTCTTGGATATTCCTAATATCCTTCTGTTACAGATCCACTTGTTGGCAGAGATACTCCTTTTGTAAGGGTTCCCTGGGAGAGGGCACAGCAGCAGGGAGGCTGGGAGCCTTCCCCCCTGGAGACAGGCTGCAGGCAGCAGCACGTGCCCAGGCCAGGGAAAGGAGTCCATTTTCCATAAAATCCCAGAATATCCTTAGCTGGGAGGGACCCCCAAGGATCATGAAGCCCAACCCCCAGCCCTGCACAGGACCATCCCCAAGAGTCACCCCCTGTGCCCCAGAGCATCATCCAAACCCTCCTGGAGCTCTGGCAGCCTTGGGGCTGTGCCCACTGCCCTGGGGAGCCTGGGCAGTGCCCACCACCCTCTGGGGGAAGGACCTTTTGCTGAGATCCAACCTGACCCTGCCCTGACACAGCTCCAGCCATTCCCTGTCCCTGGGGTGCTGTCCCTGGTCCCCACCGAGCAGAGCTCAGTGCCTGCCCCTCCTGAGGAAGCTGCTCACCATTATCTGGTTTTATTTGAAACAAAATAATTGCTCTTTGTCTCCCTGGCTTACAGTGGTTTCCAAGAGCTGCACAGGAGATGTGGAGACAATCTCAACAATAAGGTTAAGTTTTGAGCTGCCTATTTGTCAACATCATCCAGCCTCTCTTTTTTTCATGTCTGTGGGGTGTTTTTATTTTCCCATTGTGGATGATTGAATAAAATTTACATATAGGTAACAACAGACACCACCCTCTTTTACATTAAACATTTTCTTTCCTCCTGCACAGTCTGTTCAGAGGAGCTTGATGTTGTTGTGATTTCTCCAAGGGAAAAGCTGATAAGGGAAGTGAATTCAGCTGAAGCATCTCCCCTTGAGCTTCCTGATGCCAAGTGAGCGGGCTCAGAGAGGAGCTGAGCCCACGGCTCCGTGTGTATCCATGTACATCAGAGCTGAAGGTAATTAAAAGGAAGGCATTGTAAAATCTCATTTTGAGCAGTTTGCAGCATTCGTGCATAATTTGCAAATTATTTGGGAAGGGAGAAGTTATTAGAGTTGACAAGTCAACGTGACATGCAGCAAGAAGGAATAAACCCCAGTTTCTAATTCATTCATTATGTCAATTAATAAAGGAATGGATATAAATGAGGTGCTCAGGATCTGGGAGACCAAAGAGGGATGGGCTGCTCTCAGAGCCTGGAAACAGCCAAAGTAACACACCCTGGAAAAGACAGGGAAGAGCATCCCTGGGAATAGGCACTGTCGCCTGGTCTTTATGAGTGCTCATCAAGGCTTCCTAAAATTATGGATCATGGGGGGATCCTGAGGATTTTATAAAAATTCCGGGATTGGCCCATCAGGCTCTGGAAATCTGACATGCCTCCATCAAGAAAGTGTTATCACGTCTTGGATCAGCTCTGTCAACAGCTTCGATAAATTTCCTTGAGCTAATTGCTTTTTAATAGTTTGTTGTGTGAGCACCTGCTAATTATGTCAGGCGGCTTTGTGAAAACACATCTGAAATAATCCTTCGGTGAGAAACGGGTTTCAGGAATAAAGGGGTTTTTGGCAGAGCTCAGGTTTTCTGAGTCTTCTGCTGATCTCAAGTCCCACTTCAAGCAACATCACCGAGTCAGACCATGATGTTGCCATTAGACATAAAGAAGTATTTCATCATTGGTGAGGGGCACCTCAAATCTTGGGGTCAAGTTTGGGTTCCATCTCTCTTTTTGGGAAGAAGCTGTCCTCCAGGTGGATGTAACAACCTATGGATGGACAAGTCAAAAGGAGGTGTCAGGAGAAAAATCCCACCTTTGTTGCAAGATGGGAGAAGAGAGACCTTGAGCGAATAATTTGCCAGGTTATTTCTGGGAGTTCTGCAAACTTCTAGCACATAAAACTTGTGCTATCAAGAAATTTCACACTTTGCAGGAGAAATCTTCTCCTTTAGCTTGTTCTGAAACTGTCTCCTATCATTTCACTTGAACCCTTCTCAGATCCACTCATCACTTTCCCAACTTCTAACATATCACTCCCCAGTTATCTTTTTTCCCACCTAAAGTCTCCCCCTCGAGAAAGCACCACCTGGAATTCATGAACTTTTTCCTTGTTCTTCTTCTCCCATCCCACCATCCTCCTTCCAAGATGCTTCGGAGCAGAACCCAACAACATCCAAGATGTGAACACACCAACGTGACGGCGAGCTCTGGTTTTTTTTCCCCGTTCCCTTCTTGAACTTCCCCAGCCTTCCACTTGCTGTTTCGACTGCTGCCGAGGGCTGTGCTGACATTCCCACAGATCCGCCTGGCAAAAATAACTTGAGGATCTCATTCCTGAGTGGCACCAGCCAGCTCAGAGCTCCAGAGATGCTCAATATGGAAAAGGTTGGGTGTCACTCAGTGTTTGCTTGGTTTTCTCGGGGAAGGTGGGTCCTTCTCCTTTGGTGTTTCCCACATCCTGACCTGCA
The DNA here is from genome assembly GCA_013396755.1 of Sclerurus mexicanus. NCBI lineage: Eukaryota > Metazoa > Chordata > Aves > Passeriformes > Furnariidae > Sclerurus > Sclerurus mexicanus. Next base: position 40,547 of record VWZF01000909.1, on the reverse strand, counting down.
CTATGGACCCAGTTTCTGCCTGTGACTTGTGGCAGTGAAGGTTCCAGCTGGGATGGTCTTACCCCTGGAATGGTGATGATCAGCCTAAGCTGTGCTTAGCATTGTTCCCAGGGATGTGAGAGGACAGCTAGGCCACCAGGATGGCAAATGCTTGAAATGAGGTGCCACACTTGAGGTGGCACTGCTGCCCTTCTGCTGGTTGCAAAAGCCCCTCCAAAGGAGGGATCCAGGCCCAGCACCTGCCTTGGTGTCTCTGTGCTGCCCTTGCTGGAAGCTCTAGGGTTTATATCCAAGCAACAGCTCCATGATGGTGATGAGAGTTTGAGCTCAAAGAGATAACTCATCATCTGCTGCCTCGAGTGGCCTCCAGTGCCAACAACTCCAACTTCGGACCATGAAGGACACTCAGGAAGGAAAGACTGGGGTTTGAGAACCATCCCTGTCAGACTGCAGGTGAGCGCTGGGCAGTAGAAAGAGGGTTTAGTCCCTGTGTGGGGCTCAGGGGGATTTCTGGTTTGGCACGAATGGCAACAGCCGAAATAAAGCAGAACTAAAGGGCAGGAGTTCCAAGAGCTCCTGAATACCAGGGAGGATGAAATGGTCTGTGTCCTCTTCAGGAGCCCCTTGGCACCTTGGCTGATCTACCAGCCATGTGGTGCCACCCCCAGTGTGCTCCCCAGCTCACAGCTTCCACCGGAGAGCAACCCTGCAGGGAAACACTCTGGGCTGGCACGAGAAGGACCTTCATCCACAGACTGGTCCAACCTGTGTGGAGCACATGTGCAAACACCTCCCTGAAAGCCCCAGGGCCCTGCTGGTGCCCTGCTCCCCTCCTCAGTGCAGTGTCTGGCCATGCCAGTGCTTCCCTTCCTCCCACACTTGTTCCTGCGGCCGGAATTGGAATTCTGCAGCTTTTTTTAAGCTGGAAAAGCATCAGTGTCCTCTCTCCTCTTCTGTTTAACACGCCAAGTGTTTATTAATTCTCCACACAGTGATTCACCACTTAAGGAAAAGCTGATGTCCCACATGGATCCAAAGAACCTGGGAAGCAGCCAAATTGAAATAGGTGCAGCACAAGAAAGCAATTTTAACTATGATGTAACACATGCAATGACTGAGGAGCCAGGATTCCCATCCTCCCTGTGCGCCAGGGGATGTGTGTCTGCACTCACTCATGAAGGTAAGCTCTGCTCTGAGGCTGCTGCTGGCTTTGAGAGGACCAGGACTGGTTCTAACCTCAGGTTCTTGCAAGACTGACCGATCTCAGCTTGCCTAGTTTGGTACCTGCTGCACCTGATGGTGCCAAGTGCCCCAACCACTGCATTTGCCTGGTGGGACTTCAAGAAGAAAAGCCGAGAAACCACTTGGTTGCTCAAGAGAAGGTGAAACTGATCTTGAAGAAGCTGGTCTGAGTTCATTTCATACAGGCACGAGGTGGGAGGGCTTGGAACTAAATGATCTTTAAGATCCCTTCCAGCCCCAAACCATTCAAAGATTCCATGATCCTGCTCTGGGCACCTGCTGGGGGAACACAACTCTGCAGAGAAGGATTTGGGGTCAGAAAATGAGAACTAACACCCCCCCACACTGAATGAGAGAGGTTGGGCATCATCCTGGGCAGCAATTTTCACATGGACACAACTTGGATGCCAACAGATGCCGGGCAGGAGCAGCCTCTCGTGGGAACGAGCTATTTAAGTGCTGTTTTGACAGGCCAAAAACACGAGCCCTGGCCTTGAAAGCACATGTGGATTTCATTGAGATCCTTTCAGTCTTCTGAGCCGCGTTTTGCTTTTTCCTTGAATCCAGGAATCGTTGTGCCAAGTGTACATTTTGGGGAATTGTGCCCTTTTCCTGCATTGCAGGGGCTGGTGGGAACTACTTGTGTTGTCAACAACTAACAGGAAAACCTGACACCACCGGACCTTTTTTGTCTCCTTGTCCATAGAAATTTAGAACATTTGCCTCCCATGAATGGATAATAAAGACCATTGATGGGAACTCATCAGCTTGTCACAGTGTGTTATTGTGCACAAAACCCCTGAGCTGCCACTTTGGTCCAAAAGTCTCGAAGTTTCTGGGATTCCATGTCAGCCCCACTTGGAAAAAGTGCTATTTAATACTTTTGACTGAATGTCAAATTTCCCACCGAAAATGAAAGGGAGAAACCAGTTTGGCTGTCAAAGTTTCATCTTGGCAGCGTTTTATCTTCAAGCAGCCAGGGGCAACTTCTCCCCACCAGCCTCAGTTGTTACCCCAATCCAGTGTGGTGGGGCTGAAAGGGCCCAAACCTACCACGTCAGGCTGGAAGCACATTTGCATCTGAGCCTCCAGATGTCTTGGTGCTGAGTTTGCCTGGACTGGAAATGGGTGAGAACAAAACAGGAGTGGCTCGGGAAGTGATTTTGGTTTTTTGTTGGCTGTTAGGAAAGTGGAAAATGGGTATTATGTATCCAAAAGCCAAACATAAAATCATGAAATCAGGCCTGAATGCTGAGCTAATAAGTTGATTTTGCATTTTCAGTGTGTCTGGAAGGAAATAACGGCTCGGGTTGGAGAGGGGGGGTTGTTTCTATGCCTTTTATTATCATCTGAAGCTGCTTCCCGGCTTGGCAATCCTTCTGAGAACTACTTACTTCACACACGGCTCCACAGGCACACAAAATAAATGAAAGATTGAGGAAATGTCAGCCAAAGCGGGAGGAAAAAAGCACCCGAATAGCAAAGCAAAGCAGCTGAGCGCTTTCCAGTGAGGACTGGAGGAGGATGGAGCAGGTCTTCTCATGTGGGAGGGCACGGCCAAGGCCAAGGTGGGCACCGGAGCAGAGAGAGGACCATGTTTTGTTTCTCTGGAATCCTTTAACACACACTGCACCAAAGTGCTGACTCCAGAGGAGTGGCTTGAAGCGGGGCCGAGGCACAGTGCTCGCCCTCCAGGGAGCAGGAGAGGGGACTGGAATGGAATCTGAAACCAGGAAACATTCCTTTTCCCCAGCAGCCAAGGTTTCCTGGTGAAATGGCACACTGGAAAAGGGACTCAGTGCTGCCTGGGTGTTTCACTGGGAATGAGGCAAAGTGGCAAATCCTTCCTGTGCTACTACGGGTTGGAGCTCAGCAAAAGGTCCTTCCCCCAGAGGGTGGTGGGCACTGCCCAGGCTCCCCAGGGCAGTGGGCACAGCCCTAAGGCTGCCAGAGCTCCAGGAGCGTTTGGACAGGGACAGGGTGGGATTGTTGGGGTGTCTGTGCAGGGCCAGGATGAGCCTGGTAAGTCCCTTCCAGCTCAGGATATTCCATGATTCTCCTGGGAGATGGGAAGAGCTGGCACTGCACCTTCTGGCCATGGGGAAGGGGCACTGAAGGGGCAGAACTGCTGGTTTGGGGGGGTGCAGTGTCACACTGCCAACAGCTGCTCCTTTCTGTGCCATCACTTCTGATGAGTTCAGATTGATGGCTTTTAGCATTCCCTGCTGCACATGGTCCTGTTGGGATGCTGAAGACAATTCCAACAAACAAGACCTCAGCACCCATTCACAGAGTCAGCACCCTCTGCTGCTCTGCTGAGTGAAGATATTAATAAAACAAATACATAAACACACATATTTGCAATAATTCTCAATCATCAACTCCCTGGGCAGCTTGGACCAATACACGGGGAGCAGGTGCCCCGTTGCTCTCTGTTCCAGAACGACTGACTTTATTAGGAGGAGATTTTTGCTCTGAAGTGTTTCAGATGCAACTGAGAGACAGATGGGGAGGGAAGATGCACGTGGCCAGCACCGACACCACACTGGCTGTGATAGAAGCTCCTGATGCTGGGAAAACTGGCGAGCACGAGAATATTTGGGGACAGCAACAGCTCAGTGGGGAGGAGGGCTGGGAATAACACAGGGTTTCCTGGGATTGAGTCAACACACTGGTCCAGAACTTTGGGAAATGTCCTCCTCTGCAGGAAGGAGTTTTTGCCTGTGATGCTGCCAAAGAGGTGACAGCCTGGGCCGACATGTCCTCTGCATCGCTGAGAACTTGCCAGAGGGTGGTGGGCACTGCCCAGGCTCCCCAGGGCAGCGGGCACAGCCCCAAGGCTGCCAGAGCTCCAGGAGCATTCGGATGGTGCTCTGGGACACAGGGGGTGACTCTTGGGATTCTCAGGAGAATGCATGATCCTTGTGGGTGCCTCCCAGTTTGGCATAATCTGTGATTCTGGAATCTGGGCTCTTCCTTGGGGTCAAACCTTCCCACTCTGGAGAGGTGAGGAACTGCTGCAAGCACAAACCCAGCTGAATCTTCCTGGGTTGTTTGGGTGCTCCCGAGTCTGACAAACCCGGGCTTGGGAGTTGTTTCAGCGAGGTTGTGACAGGAGTTTTGGACCAAATGCCCTCATTCATCAGCCACTCCCATCCCATCACTTACACTTCACCTCCTGCTGAGGCTGCAGCCTGTCCCCCCTCTGCAATCCCATCTGCCCCAGGACGTGGGGGACAATAAACCCCAAACCTGCTGGTCGTACATGGTCTGTTTTCAGGGAACTGTGAACACTGAAGCATCCACCAAGCCTGGGAATCATTCTAATCATTCTAATTTAATTAAATTTTATCTCATCCATCCCATCATCTCCCCAAAACCACTGCAAGTTCTGCCTGTGTGACGGGATCGATTCCTGGGATTTCAGGAGCTGTGCTTCCCTCGTACCTTATTACACACTGAGGCTGCTCCAGGAGATGTAAAATTCCTGCCTGCCCCAGAGATTTCAGGGAAAAGAATGTGCAGCACTTGGATTTATTCCCCAGGTAGCCAGAGGAGAAGTGGAATGAGGGAAAATCAGAGAAATCAGTGCAGTTACAATTAATGTGCCCCAGAGGTCCTATGGGCCAAATAATGCCAAGGTCACAGGTTTCATCCTTGTGGATCCCTTCCAACTCGGAATATTCTGTGATTCTGTGACCAGACAGGACAGGATGCTCCAAGTAGATCCCCAAGTCTATTTAGGGCTGGAACAATGGGACGTTTCTGCCCATTGTGTGGCACCTAAAAGTGAGAGGGGGGTGATTCCACTGCCTGGAGTGGCTGCAAACACTTTGTGCCTCTGCATCTGCGCAGAGGGAAGAGCATCTTCTCTGCCGAGCTCCTCGAGGGGAGACGTGGAAAGATTGCTAATTAAAACCATTAACTGATCTCCCTTTCCCCCGAGCTGCGTGCAAAGAACTTCACAAAGCATTAGCCCGGCCTTCTGCTTCGTCTCCGCTAGATTTCAGCAACCCCAGCAGAGCTCCAGCTTTCATCAGGCAGCTGAGCTCATTCCTTGGGCAGCATCTGCTCCCGGGATTATGTTCCAGGATGGGTGTCCCACAGATGGAATTCTGATGGAGGGATGTGCAGCCTGTTGGAGCCCTTTGGCACCTTCCAGGTGCCCGCTGGGTGTGCCCTCTCACCCTCTTCAATCTGTGCCAGCCCTCGAGCAAGGGTTGTTACCCGTCGCTACAGACTGAAAATCAAATTTGCTGGGAAATATTTCCATCTGAGGTAGTTTGCCCTGTTCTAAAGAGAGGAGAGATTTATGAATCACTGAGCTCATCCTATTGGGAAAAATGGGACTTTTTTAATGGTCAGGGATATTTTAAGTCAGATCTGAAAGTCGGTACCTGTCTTGTTGATGCCAAAAGGGAAGGGGACTTCATCATCCAGCCACCCACGGTGACCTGCCAGTCGGGATATCATATTCCTGCCTCCTCCAATTCCATTCAATTGTCATTATGCCCAAAAGAGTCTCCAATTTAGAAAATAAAATGCAATTTGCTAAAGCCACCTTGACACCAGATGCTCCCATTCTTTGCAATTGTGGAGGATTTTCAATCAAGGCCTAAATTAATGCTTCTTTTATTATCATGAGCCAGCAATTCAGGAGCTCCTGAAATCCCATTCCAGACAGGGCTTGAGCCCATCTCCAATATCAAAGCTTTCCTCTCCAGGCTTCCATTTCAATAACAGTCTGCTTCAAATTTATGGATCTCTTTGTGTCTGATCCTGTCCCCTATTTGCTGAATCTTTACTGTGGCATTAGGGTGGACTTGATGATCTTGGAGGTCTTTTCCAACCTTAATGATTCTCTGATTATTAACGAGAAACGTTTCCATCCCCGGAGCGAGCAGAGACTTGGACCTCCAGCTGCAGGTTTTCAGATGCAAACATCACTAATCAGAGTTCTCACAATCAGGGATTTTATTTATCCCCAGCTCCAGGAAAGTCTTCTCTGACTTCCATAGCTTGTTTTCTTTGCATTATTTTGGATTTGATTACTACACCTGCGTGGGGTTGTGTTTAAACAAAGGATTATTTGGAATTAGTCGTCTGAGCATCCAGTGTGACAACAGCAGGACCTGCTGACAAAGGGGGACTCTCCAGAGCTGTGTCCTGCTTCCCAGAATCATGGAATCATAAAATTATGGAATAATAGAATCAAAAAGTCATGGAATCATAGAACTGTAGAGTCACAGAATCACAGGGTCATGGAATAGTTTGGTTTGGAAGGGACCCCTAAAGGCCACCCAGTCTGACCCCCTGAAATGAGCGGGGACACCTTCACCTAGACCAGGTTGCTCAGAGCCCTGTCCAGCCTGACCTCAGATGTTTCCAGAGCTCGGGTATCTTTCTCCACACGTGTTATCAAACAGCACCACTGAACAGCCCACTGGTGTTTATAAACCCCTTGGAGTTCAGGGTGCATCTCCTGCTGGTGACTAACCCAGAGGGAAGTTGTCACCATGGATGGAGTCAGGAGACAGCAGAGAAGCTCCTGTGCATCCACATGCCCTGCAAACCCTGAGGAGCTGTTTTCCCACAGCCGCCAACAGTTAGTAACACCCCTGCTGTTCTCCAGCTTATTGCTGGAGAAAATTCACATCTTGCTTTCCCCCTGACCAGCCCCCGGCAGTGTTCCCTCACAGGGCTGTCCCTGCCAGCCATGCCCACCATAACACCTGCCAACCACAGCTGGGGGCACTGGCCGTGGCCAAAGGAGAAGTGAAGGATGAGCCCATGAGGCTGAAAGGTGTTGGCTCGAGGCGCCAGTGGTTTTATTGCACTGCCACAGCCAGACCTGGCTCCCGGGCAGCATTGCCACAAACCACCACCCAGAGGGCCAGGAAAGAGCCAGAGGACCAAAGAGTAGCTTGAGTTGGAAGGGACCCACCATCGAGTCCAACCCCTGGCCCTGCACAGATGCCCAACAATCCCACCAGGTCCCTGAGAGTGTTGTCCAAATGTTCCTTGAGCTCTGCTCGCCTTGGGGCCGTGACAAGCTCTCGTTTACTTCTGAACAAGCCTCAGTGAAGTTGTGAAGGAGGAGAGGGAGGGATGGAAGCCTTTGTGGAGGAGGAAAGGGAGGGATGGAAGCCTTTGTGGAGGAGGAAAGGGAGGGATGGAAGCCTTTGTGGAGGAGGAAAGGGATGTCAGTCTTTCAGAAGAAGGAAAGGGATGTCAGTCTTTCAGAAGAAGGAAAGACATGGCAGCCTTCATGGCTCTGGCTCTGGGAGTTCCAGCACAGGCAGATGACACCAGTACAAAGGGCAGCTCTCCCAGATTGTCCTGCTGTCTGTGCAGCACTGGGCACACACAGAGACACAGAAGTCCACCCGGTCCACTGGAGAGCTGTGCCCAAACCTGGCCTTGGACAGCACCTCCCACCCTTTGCTCTCCTGTGCATCCCCCTCCTGCTCAGGGCCCCCATCCCCCAGGACTGGGGCTGCTTTGAGTGTCTCCAAGGCCAGAGACTCCACCAGTGCAAGGATTTCCACCAATCCCCCTCCAGAGCTGGGAGCGGGAACAGTGCTCAGCCAAGGCAGATCCTGCTGAAGCAGCAGCACTGCCAGACAAATGAGCCGTGTTTTGTAGGACCAGAGACATTAACCTTTCTATTAATCACCTACAGATCAGTAATGGGGGGAAACAAAAGCAATCAAGCACTCAGAGAAGTCAGGAGTCATTGGCCAGAGCCTGTGCAAAGCTTCCTACAACCACGTGCTTCAAGAGGAAACGATAAGTACCCAGGGGTGCTGCAGAATTGTCTCTGTGGGGCTGAACTGCACCCGCTCCCTTTTCTGCTGCCTTTGAGGAGAAGTTTCTCACCATTAGCACAGCCTGACACACGGAGCTTCTCTCCACACACCCAGTGTCATCTCTGGGGAGGACTGAGGGGGTATTTGCACATCTCTGTGCTGGCACAGGGTGCCCAGAGAAGCTGGGGCTGCCCCAGTCTTGGAAGTATCCAAGGCCAGGTTGGACAGGGCTTGGAGCAACCTGGGCTGGTGGAAGGTGACCCTGCCCATGGCAGGGGGTGGAATGAGATGAACTTCAATGTCCCTTCCAAGCCAAACCATTCCATGATTCCTACAATGTCCTCCTGCGTCCCCCTTTCTAGTGAGGGAATTAAGGAGGTGTCCAAGACTTGAGCTTGAGGAAAACTGCACCAGTCTCTGGTCCATCAGCACAACTGTGCCCTCCCAGGAATGAAAACCCACAAACCACTGCTCTGGTGGGACAAAGGCACAGGGCAGGCCAGGCGAGGGCTGTCCTGGCCATTGGGATGCACAGAGGTGACCAGGTGGGCACAGGAGCATCACAACCTCCCTGTGGGAACAGTGCCATGGCAGGGAGGGCACAGAGGGAGAGGCAAGGTGGGGCAGGACCTGCAGCATCAGGCCAGCAGCCACCGAGGGTGGACGGGCACACCGCTGGAAAAGACAGAACTTTTCTAATTTTTAAGGGTTTCAATTGATCACAGATGGTGTGACAGGCCCTGAATGACTTTTAGCCAGCACTCAGCAAAAAGTTGCCATAAGCTGCTCTTGTGAGAACACAGCTTGGGAAAAGGACTGAAAGTGTAAGTTTGGTTAAGCTGACCTTGATGTGCTTCACCGAACAAAGCCCAGGAGAGGAAGATGGACTGTTGATGTTGGACATCTGGAATGCAGAACTCAGGGGCCACAAGGAGATCGTGCAGAAACCAGCAGATAAAGAAGAAGATGAACAAAGGCTCAATATATGTGAAGGAAAGTGCCTTTCAAGGGAAAAAGATACTAAAAACCCTAAAATTACAGACTCATTAGCGTAGAAAGCGAGAAATCCATCACCAATAGGGAATAGAATATTAATTAATGAAAGAGAATTGTGTGATTTAGACTCAATGAGCACCAATTTGCTAAAAATGTATAAATAGGAGAAAAAGTGCATGGGTGTCTGTGTGGAGGCAGGATTTTTGCTGGCCCCATACACACCCAGTGCTGTGACTAAAGGAATGCCTTGCTTTGTAGCACTGAAAATGAGTGTTAGAGGGTCCTGCTATCCCAAGGATTTCAGGGGTATTTGGGAACAGAACCACGACGGGCAAACTGCTGACACCACCACAAAGAACGACAAGGGGGAGCGACAAAAGGCCACCTAAAGGCTTCCCTGGGACTGCAGTATCCATTCAGCTTTCTAACAACTGCTCTGGGGCACATCAAAACCAGCCAAGAGCTGGGGAAGCATCTGCTGCCTGCAAAAGTGCTGCTCCCTTCAGCTCCTGGGGGCCCTTGGCCCATGCATCTCTCTGAGACATCAGAATTTGAACGTCTGCTTGAGGTCAGCACCCGACAACCGTGCTCTGAAGCCGTGAAAATCCTCTAAACCCAGGGTTTAATTTTGCAGGTGCTAAATTAACTGGATGGAGATTTAATTGCAGGTTGCAATTTAGGTATGTGGCAAATGACATGTGCAAGGCAGGCCTGGAGGTTGTGAGAACAGCCAGAGCCAGGCAGGGAGAATGCAAACAGTCCCGTGGAGGTTTAGTCGTGGGCACTGTCTCCTGGTTAGGTCTGTCATGACCTTGTGTGAATAAGACCATGATGTGACCCTCGGGCACAGGGGATGGTCCTGTGCAGGGCTGAGGGTTGGACTCCACGATCCTCGGGGGTCCCTTCCAGCTCAGCATGTTCTGGGATTCTGGATATTTCTCCTGTGCCCCTGCATGCAAGAATGTGACACACCACAGGTTCCACATGGTCTTGCTCCATGTTCCATGCCTGGCCTCCTATAAATCAAATTATTCCTACCCCTTGCTTCCCCTCTGCTCCCCCGTGTGTGTGGCACAGCACGGGCAGGGGCAGGACATGTCCCATCACGGGGCACTTTGCCAGGGAGGGTGGGTGAAGTCAGCAGTGATCATCAGACGCACAGCCAAGAGCCAGGGTGGAAGTGGGGGGAGGATTAGAATTTTTTCTAGTGAATTTTAATGGCCCTTAATCAGCCACTCCACGCTGATTACCACAAACGCTTTGAGCCCCGTTTCGTATGCAAGTGTGCAAGGTGGTGATTGATACGGCTCTAACTCGGCTAATTTAATTCCTGTGCAGCAATTAACGCTCAGCTGCCTGCACAGCAATCACACCTGCCCCTGTGGGGACAGCAGAACAGCCCCTCAGGGCTTGGGGCTCTCTCTGCCCTCTCTGTGCCCCTTCCCCAGGGCTGGCACTGCTCCTTCCCCTGGTCCTGCCATGGCACAGCCCTCCTTGCCCTTGGCCATGGGCAGCAGCAACATTCTCCCCTGGGAGGGTGGGCAGGCCCTGGCACAGGTTGGGCAGAGAAGCTGTGGCTGTTCCATCCCTGGGAGTGTCCAAGGCCAGGCTGGAACAACCTGAGCTGTTGGAAGGTGTCCCTGCCCATGGCTGGGGGTGGGACTGGATGAGCTTTAAGGTCCCTTCCAACCCGAACCATACCATGGTTCCATGAATAATGAACACTCTCAGAGAGGGAGGGGTGGTCTGAAAAGCAAGATGCAGGTGGCCAGAGGAGTGAATATTCTTCAGTACGTGGACCATGGCTCGCCAGGGCAGTGGGCACAGCCCCAAGGCTGCCAGAGCTCCAGGAGGGTTTGGATGATGCTCTGGGGCACAGGGGGTGACTCTTGGGGATGGTCCTGTGCAGGGCTGAGGGTTGGACTCCGTGATCCTTGGGGGTCCTTTCCAGCTCAGCACATTCTGGGATTCTGTGATATGATCATCTCTACCCCTTGGGGACCCAGGGAGATCTGCAGGAGGTTTGTAGAGAGAACAGTTCACCACTGTGACTGAAAAAATGCACTACAAATGTAGCACCATGAGTACTGGAACCCAGAATGGTTTGGGTTGGAAGATCATCCAGTGCCACCCCCTCCCATGGGCAGGGACACCTTCCACTAGCCCAGGTTGCTCCAAGCCCCGTCCAACTTGGTCTTGGACACTTCCAGGGATGGGGCAGCCACAGCTTCTCTGGGCACCCTGTGCCAGGGCCTGCCCACCCTCCCAGCCAAGAATTCCTTCCCAGTATCCCACCTAACCTGCCCTCTGGCAGTGGAAAGCCATGGCAGCAGGTTACTGCTATGTAAGTAAGTTTAGAACTAAGGTTTGCAAGGACTTGTCAGCACCCTCGGAGACACCTGCCCTGAATCCTGAGCACTTCCACCGCCCTGGTAGCCAGCCAGGCTCTGCAGCAGCTAAAAAGCTTTGCCCAGTGGTTAGACAGGACAAATTGCTGTGAGTTTACAAAATGGAAAACCTCACATCAAATACCTTAGAGTCATTTTCATTTGGCCAAGTCCTAAATGGATCCATTTGCTGTTACAAATAATATAACACAAAACCCATTTGATTTGTTTGCTGGAAAACACGCTTCAGATAAATAATAACGTGTTACTTTTGAGTAAAACACATTTTAAAACACGCTGATGAAAAAGAGGCACATATTCAGTAAGAACAGTGCAGGAATCCTGGGACTAATGGCTGTTTCAAAGTCTTTGATGCAAGTTCCACTTGGGAAAAGACAAAGGGCAATTTTTCAATTCATGGAAACATGTGGATTATCTCTCATCATCAGTGTAACTATTCCCCAAGGTATTACACAGGTATCCTAAAGGAAAACACCATTTCAGTACGGGGGAAGGAGCGCAAATAAACAGGATTCAGCTCTTCCCTCAGTTCCCGAGACCTCACAGTGGAAGGATTTACACTGACATTTCTCTGCCTGTGCTGTTGGGTCCAGCATGAACCAAGAAGACATAAAACCAAAGCACAAATCTAAATCTTCTCAGCAAGTTGAGAGCGTGACCCAAAATCTTGGCTCGGGATAGGCAGCGTTCATTCCCTCCCGGCCCCAAAGGCTGCTGTGGGCTCATATTTGGCACAGCCCTGTCCCACCTCAGTGTGCTTGTTCCCTACTCACATTCAGTCTGAGGCACGTGAAGCACTGAATTCCTTCTTTATTCCCTAAATCAAGTGCTTAAGTTGGACTGGACTGAGCCCTGCCCTTCACATGAGGAACCAGCCCTGGACGAGGCACGTGGTGCCAGGGTCTGGTTGACAAGGTTGGACTCAATGATCTCAGAGGTCTTTTCCAACCTCATTGATTCTGTGAAACATGAAGTTGAGGAAACCTGCAGAAGAGGCAGGAGGTGGCAAAGCCTCGGGTGGGCAGGGCAGGGTTGAGGTCCCTCTGCAGCTCCCTGGACACACCATCATCATGGTGGGTTGTTCTTGTTCTCTTCAATTTTTCACAAAGTTATCAAAGCAACAATCCTGGGGGAAAGGTGTTATTTTCCACACCTCCCCTGAGCTGAATCAACAGCTGCTGGAGGGTTTCATCATCATTTGGTTCTATGATTGCAATAAATTCCACTTTCGCTCTGAAACTGCCCTTGGAAGTTGAGGAATGTCAGTAGGAAAAAGAGATACAGTTGGAATATTCACACAAGTGTTTCTGAGCTGAGAGTTCAGCAGAGTTTTCAGGCCAGTTGCACTGAAGGTGTGGCATTAGAAAAAGGCAAGACTGGGGTTGAGATGTAAGAAGAAATTTTGGGGAAGGGATATATTTTAACCTAAATCATGGAATCATCGGAGGGTCTGAGTTGGAAGGGCCCTTAAAGCCCCTCCAGCCCCACCCCCTGCCATGGGCAGGGATACCTTCCAATAGCCCAGGTTGCTTCAAGCCCCTGGACACTTGGACACTTGGACTCCAACCTGGCCTTGGACACTTCCAGGGATCCAGGGGCAGCCACAGCTTCTCTGCCCAACCTGTGCCAGGGCCTGCCCATCTTCACAGGGAAGGAATCCTCCCCAATATCCCATCTAACCCTGCCCTCTGGCAGTTTAAACCCTGGCTAATTTTGGAAAAACATATGCCTGCGTACCAACTAACAATAAAATAAATATTAATGTTATCTTAATTGTCTCTTAATACAAAGGACATGAGTGCTGGGAGCTGAGGCTCGGGGGCTTATCTTCACAGGGGTCACGAATCCTGAAAGCCTGGATTGTGGCACCTCCACAGAGCCTGTCAGCCTTGCTGCCAGCGCTGTTCAGAGTCAGCTCCTCTGAAATGCATCTCTTCGTTTCATTTGTCTTTTCATTGCTCTGTCACTTCCAAAAGTTTGAAGGAACTGGAGCTTCACGGGGGGAGCCGATGGATTGGCAGCGACGCCTTCTACTAATTATCCCCCAAGCAAAGCAGCCTCGGGGGGAAACATCTAAACTAACACGCTCGGCAAGAGTAGGAAGAGATTAAAAACATGCAAATCATTGTTATGTGATTATTTTCCCTCCACCTCTCCTCTGGGGAAGGCAACTGCCTCCTACTCTCTGCTTCAAAAATGGGGCACTTCCATGAACTCCACGGTGGACCTTGCTGGGCTCTCTCCTGAGGTTTGTGTTGCTGCTCAGCGTAGGGATGTTGGACACTGGAGAACGTCTCTGGAGGGAACTGCAGCATTATCCTGGTTCATTTTCACAGAATCCCAGACTGTGCTGAGCTGGGAGAGACCCACAGGGATCACGGAGTCCAACCCTCAGCCCTGCACAGGACCATCCCCAAGAGTCACCCCCTGTGCCCCAGAGCATCATCCAAACCCTCCTGCAGCTCTGGCAGCCTTGGGGCTGTGCCCACTGCCCTGGGGAGCCTGGGCAGTGCCCACCCCCCTCTGGGGGAAGGACCTTTTGCTGAGATCCCACCTGCCCCTGCCCTGACACAGCTCCAGCCCTTCCCTGGGTGCTGTCCCTGGTCCTCACAGAGCAGAGCTCAGTGCCTGCCCCTCCTCTGCCCCTCCCCAGGGAGTTGTATCAGGCTCATGCCTGAACCAGGTGCCTTGAATTGCACTCTGGAAGTGGCTCTTCCTCTCTTTTACCTCCAAAGAACACTCTGAGCAGTGTCCCAGGTCAGCTGAGATGAACCTCTTACCACCCACACCAGTTCCATGGCCAGAGCCACCCAGCTCATGTCCCCACCTGGAAGGTCTCACATTTTAAACCTGGATACAAGGAGACAACACAGCAGACCAAGAACGCGGGAGCTGCTGTGGTAGGACGTGTTTAACTCCAGCAATCAGAGGCACAGCCAGGATGTTGGAGCTGATGATGCACTGGATAATTGTGAAAACTCCAGCTGATCAGAGCCCAGTACCAGCTGTCAAGGGAAAGGGGTCTGCCTTGGCTCCCAGCCCAAATTCCAGAGGTCTCTGTGGAAGAGGCAATGCCAAGGTTCCCAACCATTCCTTTAGTTTGCTGGTATCCAGCTGGGGAAACCCAAGAAAGGGCAGATCTTTAAGAAGTATGGAACTTCTTTCTGTGGAAATCACTTGAAGATATCTCAGGTTCAACAAGCAAACAGCGGGAATTGTTTCCAACCCTGAGGGTGTTGGGGAGGGGTGGAGGGGTTTGTTTGGTGGAAGAGGATGTGGATGGGTGGGGATGTGCAGTGGTAGAGCTCCCATTGGCCATCCTTGACCCCATTCATGAAGGTTCCACTCAAACTTTCCACTGCAGCATTTCCTGATTTAAACCCCAAAGAACTCACCAAGAGGGAGGGCATTTACATGGGCACTAAACACAGAATCATGGAATGGTCTGGGTTGGAAAGGACCTTAAAGAACATCCATTGCCACCCCTTCCATGGGCAGGGACACCTTCCACCAGCCCAGGTTGCTCCAAGCCCTGTCCAACCTGGCCTTGGACACTCCCAGGGATCCAGGGGCAGCCACAGCTTCTCTGCCCAACCTGTGCCAGGGCCTGCTCACCCTCCTAGCCAAGAATTCCTTCCCAACATTGAATCTCTCCTCTACACAAGTCAATTTGAGAAGGTTCCGTGACCAGCTGAAACAGCAGCACCTGAAATCCTGGAATCGAGAGCTATTTGCAGCAGAGCAGCTCAGTAACCAGCCAAAAAAACCCGTGGTGCAGGATGTCAAATGTTGCATCCTGTGGTTTAACAACATCCTGAACCCGCCCAGAGGGGCTTCACCAGCTGAGGAGGAGGAGGAGGGGGAGGGGGGAGCTCTTGGGGGGGCGTCGGGACCTGTTCCCACGTGAAATGGCACACGGAGACACCAACAATTTCTCTGCAACGAGGCTGATTTGCCATCATGGAAATAACTCCTCTGCAGGGACAAGGGGAGGAAACTCAGGCACAGAGAAACTGCATTAGGTCATCGAGGGAACTTCCTAAAGAAAAACGCCCCTCGGAGCAGAACCATCTTTGTGGAGAGCCAAGTGCTGCCGGCTCCGACACGGCCCCCTCCCACCCTGCTCTGTGCTCACCCTGCCCTGGGCCACCGAGCCTCCCACACATTTGCTGCTTCATTTCACCCTATTAAAGCACTAATTGATTGACCAGATCAGGAGAGCCCAGATCTGTCCCCCGGGACACTCCTGCATTCGCAGTGACAACTGCACACAGGATTATGGATGGGCACAGCAAAGCACTGAGGCAGCAGTGCCCAGGCTGGGGGTGGAAGCTCTGTGTCCCATGCCAGACAGGTCCCTCTGCTGTCCCATGTCCCATCCCAGCCATGTCCCTCTGCTCTCCCATGTCCCATCCCAGCCATGTCCCTCTGCTCTCCCATGTCCCATCCCAGCCATGTCACATCCCACCCATGTCCCTCTGCTCTCCCACATTCCCAGCTGGCTCTCCCACATCCCATCCCAGCGACTTCCCACCACTCCCCTGTGTTTGTGAGCTCTGATCCCCCCTCACCTCCCAGAGACCCCTCTCCAGCCAGTGCCAGATGTGACAACGCACATCTGGATGTGATTCTTGCTGTATTTCCTCTGCATCCAGGCGCCAGAACACCCTTTGGTGCCCCTGCTGAGTGTGCGACCCCAGGGGTCTGTGCTGTCCCCAAGCAGGCAGCTTTGGCCATACCTACTCATCCACCAAAGATCACAACATATCCCTCCCACTAGCAAAAGCCTGTGGAAACCTGGAGAAATGACTTTTCCCAATCCCAGCAAACATGAGCAGCTGCTGAGCTGTTCCCACCTCCCCAGTTCTCTGCTGCCTCCCCAAAACTGCAGAGACACCCCTGTGGTGGAGACGTGGGAACTCCAAGCAGGGTCTCCCCATTTCCAAGCACTGCGTTGGTATTCCGGGCTTCCTGCTCCTGCAAAGCAGCTTTATTTAGCCCAAAATAAGCAGGCTCCTCCTGAACACCAGGGGATTATATGGAGTGACATCTAACAGGCCCCATGTCTGAGTGGATGATCCATCCCTCCATGCAAGACAAAGCTTCCAGATCTGCCTGCCCAGGATGGAATGCTGCTCCCTGCAGCTTCCATGTGCACACAGTAAAGGGAAAGGGGAGGGAGAATAATCAGGCATTGCTTGGCCTCTCAGATGATCATCCTCCAAAGCATTGACTTTTGAAAATAATCTCATCAGTGCTACTGGGGACAGAATTTATTCTGCTCCAGATGCCTTTTCAACCTTGTTGTTTAACTATCCAAACTTGTTCTGACTTCCAAAAAGCATTTCAGCCAAGACAGGGAGGTTTATTTTAATTAAAAGCCTATCATCCAAGGTTATTATTACTTCTGGTCCTGTTCCTTACCCCCAGGGACTGGAGATTCTCTACACTACATCCTGTAAGAACTACTGAAGGTCTGAAGGTCTTTGCACTCAGAAACAATCTGAGCAAAAACTGTAAATGAATATGAAATCCCAGTTCCTCCCCTCTCCTTTCATCCCTCTCTCTGGCTCTGGCAGGGCACTGTGGAGAGATTTGGAGCGTGTTTGCCAAAAAAAGGAGCTGATATTTACCAGTCCTGATGTTTGTCTTCCCTGTGACGCTCTTGATCTAAATCTCTTCCCAAGCCCTGCACTGCAAATGCCTCAAACTCACTGGGACAAACCAGAGCCCTCGGTGCGTGACTGGAACCAGGCTCGCATTCCCTTTGGGGAAAAAACCCAGTTTCTCAGGGCTCAAAATTGATCAAATAGCACCTCTCTGGCCATGAAACAGCCACCCCATAACTGCAAACACACTGCTAGAAGGAAAGCAGCTCCAGGACAGGGTGTGTGAGCAGCAGCAGGAGAAGCTCAGGGAAGGTGGGCAGAGGTGGCCGCTCTGAAAAACACGGAGGGAAACAGCCTCAAGTTATGCCAAGGGGGTTTTAGGTTGGATACTGGGAAGATTTCTTCACTGAAAGGCTGGTCAGGCCCTGGCACAGCTGCCCAGGGCAGTGGTGGTGGAGTCCCCATCCCTGGAGGTGTTCAAAAACATGTGGATGTGGCACTTGGGGACATGGGGCCTTGTCAGTGTTGGATTAATGGCTGGACTTGATGAGCACTTTTCCAACCATAAGGGCTCTGTGATTCTGTGAAAAAGATGGAAAAGAGACCTAGAGAGACCATGAGAGGTCCAACCCGCCTGTGCAGGGCCAGGCTCTCCTCTTCCCAGGCTTCAACAGGTGCTCCCAAAACCTCAACTATGCCCTTTATTTATTCACATTTCCTTCTGGATCAATTCAGAGCCCGTGGGAGCAGCCAAAGGGGGGGTAAATCAATGCTGCAGGCTTGCCATGGTGGCTCTGCCCCAAACCAGAACTTCCCTGGCTGCTTCCAGCCTTCCAACCCCTCCTGACTCCGACCCTGCCCGCCCAGGGCTGGCTAAGGGTGAGCAGGGAGCTTTGTGGGCAAGAAGAATCATTTCAGATGGTTTAAGAGTGTTTTAAACATTTAAGGCAGTTAAAGATGTCTGTGCCTGGGCTCGTGCTGCTTCCGCTTGCACACAGTTGGCACGAGGATGGGAAAACCCTTTGGAAACAGAGCGGGAAGAACCTGGGGATGTTCATCAAACGGTGCTCGGTGTGAGCTGCATCTCACGGGGCAAAGGGTGGACTTTGGGGATGGAGGAGAGGCAGTGGTTTCCCCCCTCTCCCAACATCACATTGGTGTATTTGCAGGGGTGATTTTTCCCTCCTCCCAAAAACCTCCTGACCCTGTGGAAGGACCATTCCAGCTGGAGCAGAGCTGATCGCCGCTTCCCGAGAAAGCAAGACTAGGGTGCCTTAAACACACACTGAGAGGACTCAATTTTTGGGAAATCAAGGGGGGAAAATACATCTGAGAGACCCTCCACATCTCCCCTACCTGCCAAAGCTCAGGTCTTGGCTGAATCCAACCTCTCCCAGGCTGTCCATGGCTCTTCAGGCAACACATGGTAGGAAGGATGCAGCCTTTCCCTCTATTTCCCTGTTATTCCACACATGATCCCTCTCTCTCCTTCCTGTTCTTCCACTGCTCTTACCCCTTCCCCACCTCCTGCAGCCCCCTTGGTGGTGTGAGATCCATCCCCTCTGCAGCTCCTGCCACCTGGAACCCCCTTCCTGTGTCCCACCAACTCCTGTTCCTTTGAATTCCTCTCTCCTTCTGCTGCTGTTTATTATTTGACTCTGTCATTGCATTCTTTAAAGGGTTTTTAAGGCATGGTTGGAGCAGAGTTGGCACAGAAGTGTCCCGGGATAAAAACTGGACCCTCAGCAAAAATGCCCTGAGAGCCAAAATCGCCACAGTGGGAGTGAAGCTGTTTGGATTGAAGAGGGGAAGGCACTTTTTGGATGCAAACATGAATTGGGACTGATGTAAGAGCCTCTTCAAGGTGCCTGTTGCTGCCTGCAGCTTTGGGGTGAGGTTTTGTGGTGGCACTGCCCACCCAGGTGACACCCAGGCAGGGCTGTCCCTTCTTGTCCCACCCAACACTGGGCACAGCAACCCTGGGGATGACTGCAGGGTGAAGAGCTCTATCAGCAACCCAAACTCATCCCCCTCTCCCCTCTGCCTGCCATTCCTTTCCAGAAAATGTGAAGATTAAACATCAAGGGGATGAGGGAAATGCAGCCAAACCCTGATCCTGGAAAAGGCTTTGTTTCCAGGCAGGAATCCCACTGGAGATAATGCAGAGGCATTGATGCTTAAAGATGAGGTGACTTATGGCCCTGCAGATCTTGGGTAAAGCCAGGCAGGAATGGGTGAAGGAACCTGCTCCCTGAACGGACCTATGTGAGTTTTCCTTGCCTTTTCTTTGAGAAAAAGCAGCAAAATTCCTGTACTCTTCACTCCTGCCCCAGGAGAAAAGCAATCTATGCTGAAGCCTCCTCTTCAAGGGCTTTGAAATCCAGGGAAGTGCTATGGAAAGAGGTGCATTTTTACCCTTACAGGTAGAAGACCATAAACATTGTTTTCCAAGGCTCTGGAGTGCTCGTGCAGTTCAATCAAAGCTTCATTTCTTGCAGGAAGCTCCCAGGGCTCTCCCTTCCCACAGAAGGGTCAGTCCCTTGGAGCATCTGCTCAGTTTTCCCTCATCCCACAGCTGGGGCAGGGAAGGGCAGGGGGGAAAGCTGAGCCTGGGTTGTGTCATTGCTGACTTTGCAGGGAAACGGTGTGCAGTGCAAAGCGGCAGATGAAAACCCAAACCTTACCCAAGCCTGGCCACTGTTTCTCTCTGGCAGAGAGGGAAATGTTATTTCCAGTTCCCTTATTCCCAGGTTTCCCCTTCACTGTATTTCCCTTTCCCGTTTGTGGGGGAAGAGCCACCGAGATGTTCCTCATCTCCTCCTTTGCACGTCCATGTGGGTGGAAACGCCCCTGTCCATGCCCAGGTTAAAACCCACACCTGCGAAACGCCCGGGAGGAGAGTGGACCTGCTCGTTTGCAAGGGCTGCAAAGAGGAAGGTGAATGGCCCATCACAAAACCTTCGAGCTCTGTTTCGCCACCGTGGTAGAAGCGTAAGATTGGAATTCATAGTCCTGCTGCTGCAAATCCGGAGCACAATTCCCTCCTGCTCCCCTTCCTCTGGGCAAAGCCACCTCAGGCACTGCCACGGGCTGGAGGGTCACTGCGCAGCAGCAGGACTGAATTTTAGAGAGGGCTCCAGACTTCTCTGCTCCTGAACTTGATTTTGGGGTCCGGAAGGGGAGTCTGGAAGGCTCAGTGGGAGAGGATGGTGTTTTCATCCCTCCCTGTTGCTCCCATGCTGGGATGAGACAATAAAACATCCCTGGTGCTCCCAGTCCTGCCCCTCCTGGTGTCATTCAGCGCTCACGTCCCTCCAGAGCTGTTACAAACCACAGAGGCTTCACCAGCACCAAACTCCTGCTTTGACAACCAAAGGCTGGAATCCAGACCAGGATTTCCAGGGTTATTTCTGTCACGTGCCAGGAACGAGCTTTTAAAAGCCTTTAAAAATGCTTTTACAAAGCTCCACCCAATCCAGTCTGGACGGTGCTGGAGGGTAGTAAAAGGAGACAGAAATGCTTATTTTCAGGTTTGGCTCTTGTGAGTCATGAGAACTTGGTAACAGCTAAAGTTTCTTAGCAAGCAAAGGCTGTTGGATGGTCAATGAAATGAGCAGCAATCCCACAGGAAGCCACACATTTAATCCACTGGCAGGAAACGTGCAGCGCTGTGGCTTTGGGGCTTTTTAATCCCCACCACAAGAGCCTGGACTGCTTTTCCTGGAAGCTCTAATGCTGTTTAAAATCACGCTGCCAGACCTGCTCCAAACCCCCACAGGGCAGCACCTTGGGTAAAACCCAGCCTGGCACAACACAGCGCTCAGCCTGGGCCTTGAAGTCACCACGGAAGCACCACAGAGACAGGACCTTCTCAGCACACTCTGCTCCGTGTGGAGCATCCCCCGCCGCGGGGGCGCATTGCAGAGACCGGTCCTGCGGGTTCAAGGCTCCCAGCTTGAAAGACTCATCAAGAAAAACAGTTTTCTCTTCCAAAACTGAGTTCCAAAATGCTCCGTAAGATGTTGCCCAAATATCTGGGTGATTTGTTGTGTCCAACTCCGTTCATCCACGGGAAGGGCTTTCCCTTCTTCCCACCCAGGGCTTAGCTGGACACAAATCCCTCCAGCAACACGGGATGCGCTCACACAGCCCACAGCTGAGCCCAGTGCCCCTTCCACAAGCATTCCCACTTGGCAAAACATCCTGTGCTCCTCGACAAATCCGTTCTGGAAGCTACTGATAGTTGGTTAAAGCTGCATTTAAAAAATGCCCACTTACCTGCCAGAATATGCTGTCTATTGTGTTCCCCAGAAAGCCATCCCTGCCTTCCGATGACACCAGCTTAGGTCCCAGGATGGTCATGAATTCGTCGAAATCAACCTGGCCGTCCCCTGGAAGGAAAGAAAATGGTCGGAGAATTGTGGAGTCAGAAAAGACTTTGGGTTGGAAGGGACTTTTAAAGGCCATCTAGTGCAACCCCCTGCAATGACCATCTTCACCCGGCTTGGGTTGCTCCAAACCCTGGCCAACCCGGCCTGGGACACTTCCAGGGTTGGAGCATCCACCACCTCTCTGGGAAACCTCTGCCAGCGCCTCACAACCTTCACAGCAGTCAGTGAATTATCCCTGAGTGCCAATGTCCAACCTGCTGCACCTCACGGACACCCTGGGCCACCTCCCACCCCAACCTCACGGCGCCTCCAGACCCACAGCCTTTGACATCCCAGCGAATGGCCCCTGTTGTGGCACATCCACACCTGACGACAGGACCGGGCCATGCACAACCAGAGGTGAACAGGTCGTTCCCCAGCCCTGGAGAGGCTTCTCAAAAAGCCCTCATGGCAGGAGGACAGGAGCCAGCAGCACGTCCAGGGCTCTTCCTCTCCACAGCTGCCAGACAGGTCTCTGCAACACTTTCACAGGGCCAGCACCATCTCCAGAGGAAGGGAGTCCACACAGAGTGACGAGCCAGACCATTGCAAATCCACAAGGCTTTTCATTCCAGCTTTCCAGAGCTGTGAGCAGGGAGAGGAGACTGTTCCTGCCACTAACGAGCTGAGCTGCTGCAGCCCCGAGCCCCTCCAGGACTAACCTCTGTGTGCTCCAGACAGGCACGGGGCTCTTTGGAGGGAGCACTGGAGCAGATGGGACTTTTCCCTCAGAGAACTTCTGCCACGACTCGTGAAAATGGCAAAAAAAGGGATATTCCTGCCCGCTGATGGCTCTTAAAAACCCCCGGTTGTCTGAGCAGGGTAGTGCAATGTCTAGACCTTCTGAAAACACTTAATCTAATCTTAATCCATCAGTGCACGGGTCTGTCTTCCTACATATTCTTGAGCCAACTGACAGGAGTGGATATATTTGCCCTCCTTCAAGTCTGGGAACAGAATCAGCAACTGCGAGAGTTTTGGTTGTACTTTATTCCCATTCAGCTGGAACCGGCTGCATCCACCTCTCCACGGAGTTGCTACATTATCAGGTGGAAGAAGTGCCTTAAGCCACGAGACTAAATAGGGCTGATCAATGCCAGGGCCACTGTTCAAATGCCACCACTGCCTGCAGCACCTGCGGCACCACGTGCGCCACACGCTGCCCGTATCTGCCCTTTATATCAAATTCCACGGGCTTGATCTGAGCATATGCGCCAGCAGAGCTGAAACCTCTCCTTATCTTCCCAGCTAATTCCACGGGAAAATAACCAGAGTCAAAGGACTAGCCTGGAATTTCTTGAAGGGGAATATCCTGGGGCTGAGCCAGCGACTGGGCTCTGAAAGAAGCCCAGCAGGGATTGGTGCTGGCTTTGATCCTGTACCACGCACAAAGACCCCATCCCGCTGCTAAAGCTGCTCGCACCTGCAGGGCTGAGCCCTCGCAGGCTCTGGAGCTCATTTCTGGGACAGCTTATTGAGCAGAAAAGGAAAAGGATGGGCACCCCATGCCCTGGAAAGCAATTCTTTAGAACATTTACAGGCTATGAGAAAACGTGTTCCCTCTGCTCTGCCTTGGGAAGCGTCAGGCGGCGTCCGGTCAGGTTGGATCAGTCACAGCCCGTGGATCACTTGGGAAGGGACGAGGTGACAGCAGATTCGGGGTGATTGACATTGCACACATCACTTGGTGGCAATGACAGCAACAAATCCATATGCTGGGATGCAAATTGGGATGCTAATTTCTTCAAATCAGCCAGATTAGCAAGAAAACAATGTGCGTTTTAAAGAGGTCCTTGTACCTGCCCCTGCGTATATTTAGTCCGGGCATGTGCAAGCCCCAAACACTGAGCTGCTGGATTTGTGTTTTCCGGGCTGTGATTTCACCCCCGGAGCAGGGGCAGGACTTACCCCACACACGACTCATGGGACAGCAGGTGCAGAGAGCCAGGACTGCTGGACCCTGGGTCTGGCTCCGAGCAAGGCTCTGGGCACACCCCTGCTCCTGACTCCCCTGTGCCTTTGCCAGGCATCATAACTAACTTCACAGGCTTTAATTATCAGCTTAATTATAGCATTTGCCACAACCTCAGAAGAAAGATGCCATTAAAAAGTGCATTATCCCATTATTGACTGCTTTTTCAATTAAAACTGTTAAGTAGCAAGGATACTAGACCCCGAAATTGCCTGGTAGAAATATCCCTTTAACATTCACTTTAAGCTGCAGAAAACAGCCCTTCCTGCCATCAGGACCTTGGGAATCAGCAGCATCATAACATCAAGAAAGAGAAATCACAGTTTTGCCTGAACATTCCTTTTGCACTATTAAACAGCCGGGAGAGAAATATAAAAACCAACCCAGGGGCTCCAAGGCTGCAGTGGGTGCAAGGGCTGCTCTCCACAGCCATGGCATCCCCAGGTGATGCCCAACACCCACATCTCAGCAGATCCTGGGGGCACCCAGCTTGAAATTTGTGTTGGGCACAGTCAGAAGGCGCCTTCCTCCTCCTCCTCCTCCTTGTAGTCACGTACAAGGTGCTACCAGCTGATGTGTGATGCTCACTCTGAGCATCTGTTCACGACTCTGCTCTGGAGGCAAATCAAACCCCCACCCCCCCCATCCCCACGTTTCTTTGCTGTGCCCACAGATGTGCTGCTCTCCTGGGAGCCACAGAATCCCAGGATGTGCTGGGCTGGGAGGGACCCCCAAGGATCCTGGAGTCCAACCATCAGCCCTGCACAGGACCATCCCCAAGAGTCACCCCCTGTGCCCCAGAGCATCATCCAAACCCTCCTGGAGCTCTGGCAGCCTTGGGGCTGCGCCCACTGCCCTGGGGAGCCTGGGCAGTGCCCACCGCCCCCTGGGGGAAGGACCTTTTGCTGAGATCCAACCTGCCCCTGCCCTGACACAGCTCCAGCCCTTCCCTGGGTGCTGAGTCATTGATATTCAGAGCCAGAGGTGTGTGGCTTATTCAGAGACAAACTTTGAGCTGAGTTTAAGGGGTGGGGAGAAGGGGACAATAACACCAGGCTGGAGCACATGTGCTCTCTCATCTCCCCTTCCTCCTTTCCAGGAGCCATCCAGCAAACCCTGAGCAACAACACCCGGCCCCTGTCCCCTGCCATCCCTCCAAGGGACCTGTAATGAGGGTGGTGTTGACATCCTCCCCCTCCTTCTGCCTCCAACTTACATTGAGGACTTCAGGAAGAACCCATGAGGCAGAAGCAAAACACCTGGTGAGGACAGAGGGGGCACAAGAAGCCCCAGCCAGGATGGAGTGACAGCTCAGTGACAGTCTCTGTTACAAGTGCAGGTGGGGTTTCTAAACCCAAGTCACACAGAAGCCCCTGACTGATGGAGGGCTGTGGTTCACTGGTAGACCTGGCAGTGCTGGGTCAATGGTTGCACTCGTTGATCTTTGAGGTCTTTCCCAGCCTTAATGATTCCATGATTCCGAGGCACTCAAACATGGCAATAACTTATTTACAGCCTGGAAGGGCAGACAAACCTTGAGGCATTGGGGAGTGGGTCTGCTGGGACAGGGAAGACTGGCAGATGGCTGGGGGGTGAGGACAAGAGGGGTCTGGGCAGGATGGCACCCCCTCTCTGAGTTACCTCCCGGCAGCCAAGGGACGGGTCATTGCTTGTGTGGTGATTTAGCAAAACCCCGGAGCTGAGCTCAACCCCTGGTTTTAACCCACCTAAACCACTTATTTATTTGCTAACAGTCATTTTTCTCCCCTGTAAAGCCTCCTCTTAATCCTGGCATTAATGCCAAAGACTCAGAAGCAGGGTAGCAATCATGTGGCTGAACCTGGTGTGACTAAAGGATGACTCAGAACACCTCTGGCCACATCAGCAGAGGCAAAGCAGATGTGCTCCCTTCGCATGGGCTGGGTGCTGAGTGCTCCCAGAGCCCCACAAAGGGCTCACAAATCCCAGGAGATGTGATAATAAAAAGGAATAACAACAAGCTGCACTGTCAACAGCCCCAGGAGCAACAGTGGGAGCCTGGTTGTTCCACCATGGAAGGAGGATGTTGAAGGCACCCAGCAACACCTTTGGGTGCTCTGGGAAAGGGAGCAAAGACTGGCCAGCAAGGGGTCATGGACCTGTCCAAGTCACCCTGTGCACTGTTTGCTCAGGGGGCGCAGAAAGACCTTGGGGTTAATTGACCTTGAGGAACATTGGCCGTGCTGTGAGCTCAGCTTGGCTGCCCCATGGAGCTCCCAGGGCTCCAGCAGGGAATTGTTGGACCCCACAGAATGCTCAATGCACTCATGCCAAGTGTGGGGGTGGCAGAAGGTTGGAACTGGATGATCTTTGAGGTCCCTTCCAACCCAGACCACTCTGCGGCTCTGAGTGCACCACAGATGATGGAGCAGCAGGTAAGAGCAGTGTGGAGCTGGGAAACCAAGGGCTTCATCCTAGGAAGGGGTGTCTGCACTGCTGAAAAACATCCATTGGGTTTTCTACATAAACCACTGGGATCATGGAATCACGGAATCACTAAGGATGGAAAAGCCCTCTAAGACCATCAAGTCCAACCGCTAACCCAGCACCAACACGTTCACCACTAAATCATGTCCCCAGGTGCCACACTTCTATGTTTTCTGAACACCTTCAGAAATGGTGACTCCACCACAGCCGTGGGCAGCTGTGCCAGTGCCTGACAACCCTTTCAGTGATGAAATTTTCCCAAACATCCAACCTAAACCTCCTCTCACACAACTTGAGGCCATTTCCTCTCCTCCTGTCCCTTGTTCCCTGGGAGCAGAGCCCGACCCCCAGCTGTCTCCCCTCTTCTGTCAGGGAGTTGTGGAGGGTGGGAAGGTAGGAAAAAGAAAAGCACTAATGACTCAACATCCAGAGAAAGCTGTAAAAGCACCACTGCCCTCCGTGGAGCAAACTTTGGGTTGGACACACGTGTCAGAGGGAGATGAAAGAGCCTCCAGCACTTTTGAAGGGGGATTTACTCTCCTAAGCTACTTCCCTTCGACACCAGTCCATTCATACTGGGGTTGTAATTCCAGATCCATAGGACAAAGAAGTTTCAAGTGCTCTTGCTGGTTCTTCACTGGTGTGTAAGAGCTGAGCACAGAGAATCCCAATCCTCTCTCTAAGCTGATGGGCTTTCAGCTCCAGACAAAGGATTTCATCTTCCCTCAGCCCCCTTGGCTTTAAGGATGAGAAGAAGGAAAGGTTGTATTTGCTGAAGGATGTTGAAGAAAACACACAGGCACAGCTCTGCAGGCACCAGAATCCCAGGATGGGTCAGGATGGAAGGGACCGCCGTGGGACATCTGGTCCCACCTCCCTGCTCAGGCAGGGCCATCCCAGAGCACAGAATTGTGTCCAGATGGCTCTGGAATATCCCCAGGGAGGAAGACTCCACAACCACAGCCCCAAATCCCTCCAGCTGCACTCTTACACCAAGCCAAGCTCCACCCGTGCAGCCTGAGCCCCATCCTGCCCTTCTCCTGGTGCACTTGTCCTGATCCCATGGGATCTACCCTCACGAGAGGTCTGCCCAGGTTGGACACCGGGAGTAGGACCTGGCAGAGGACTGAAAATCCACACATCCCAGGGAGCAGCATCCTCTTGCAGACTCTCCTGCCAGAGCTCTTGTGCTTTGAAGAAATAATTAAATGCTCGGAGGAGCAGCGGCGTGAACTCATCTCCCCATGGGAGAGCCCAACCCTCAGCCTTCAGACGGCCCCTGCCTGTCCGAAAACCTCCTGCTGGAGTGGCTCCCTTGGAGGGTGTAATTAAATATTCACTGGGCTGGAGAAAGGCAGAGTGTGAGGGGGAAGGAAAAAGAGAGGGGGAAATCATGCATGGATTGCATCGTGCATGGATTGCATCCGTCCCCTCTACCCAAGGGCACAACACACTTGCTCTGGGCTCCCGGAGCTCTGTGCCTTAAACTGGGAGCCTGGATACTCTGGCCTGATTGTTTTTGAATCAAGTCTTCCCCCTGGCCATTCTGAGGATGGTCAGGTTGTCCCTCATCCCAAGTTCCCCGCCGCGGCACCAGGCAGGCACGCCTTTAAACGGAGATGAGGATCTGCTGCGTGGAGACTGATAAGTATTCACCCTCTTTTTTAGCTCCAGTTTGACCTCCAGAGTGCAGGGAGGTGATATATTTAAAGTTAATGAGCTAGTCTTCCGCAGCTCGGGGCCCAGGCGCACACAACACTCCTGTTTATTTTTATTCCCTTAATAGCTCCCTGCAGTGCCTCTGTGTCCCGGGCTGTGTCATTGCTGTGCCCACAGTCACCTGTGCGGAGCTAATGCAGTCTGGGCCAGGCCGTGCTGCACAGGATGAGCATGGAAAAGCTCCGGCCGCGGGATATTTCCCAGACGAGTGTTTTTGGCTTCAAAGCTTTGCGGGTCGGAGCCCGCTCGCCACGGCCTGACCCTTCCCCAGCAGGATGCGCAGCCTTCCTGCCTAATTACAGCCACGACTCCAGCGAGAGCCACGGAGAGTCTTGCAGGGAACTTTCGACTTGGAAAACAGTTTTAATTGGAATGAGGAGATAAAGGGCTGACCCAGCTTTATTTTTCAGTGGGGAAACTGAGGCACCTTCTGAGCGTCACCTTCCCGAACGGCACCAGAAGGGGGGCTGCCACACCTCCCCTGCCTGCCTACAGTGAGCACAGGCAGGGCATGGGCAACCAGTCCCCAGTGTGGAGAACAGTGACAACGAGCGTCTGTGTCCAAAGAGTCCTGTTTGCATTCCCTTGGGAATCTCTCGGTCATCCACAGAGGGTCTCTGAAACTCCCTGACAAGGCACAGCTGTAAAAAAAACACAATTTCTCCTTTTTCTTCACTGTGCACCAGATGTGCAACACATCCCATGGCTCTAAGGACTTTTTGGAGGGGAAAAAGCCACCACCAACAATGGCCCCAAAACAAGAAGATGTGGATCTGTTGGAATGAGTCCAGGGGAGGTCATGGAGATGCTCCAAGGGCTGGAGCCCCTGTGGTCTGGGGACAAGCTGGGACAGCTGAGGATGTTCACCTGGAGAAGAGAAGGCTCCAGGAAGACCTGAGAGCCCCTTCCAGCACCTAAAGGGGCTCCAGGAGAGCTGGAGAGGGACTGGGGACAAGGGATGGAGGGACAGGACACAGGGAATGGCTTCCCACTGCCAGAGGGTAGGGATAGATGGGATACTGGAAGGAATCCTTGGCTGGGAGGGTGGGCAGGCCCTGGCACAGGTTGGGCAGAGAAGCTGTGGCTGCCCCTGGAAGTGTGTGTGTGTGTGTGTGTGTGTGTGTGT